>JAOYMZ010011671.1:0-20870 GCA_025802335.1 Pinguicula primuliflora
ACGGTAGCGCCACTGTCAATTGCCCATCTGGTATCCTGGGTAGCAAAATTGACAGTATCTTCATCATGGACAACGTTAATGCAGGCTAACGTTTGCTGCATAATGCAGGCTTGCGGATGCTTATAAATAGGCAGTTCTTTCATTTCTCAAGATATACAACCAACAGATTTCTCTAACATACAATTGATACTGTCTCGAGCGACTGAGCACAAGTGGATTTGAAGTTGTGATGTGAACACTATTTGTAATAGTTAGAAGATAATTGTCAGTGGATTATCTAGGGTTCTTAGAAAATAGAATACATGATGATTGATCTTGAAAGCTAGCCAATTCCGTCTCATTGGTGAAAAAATCGAAAAAATACAAGAGAACTTATTTGTAAGTGAATTGATTATGCTTTTATAGTTGGTTAGCATGTGATGTTTTATGTTCCTGAATATTATTTAGATGTTATTTGGTATTTTGATTGTGATGAATGGAGTTTAGCCATGGATGATGAAATCAAATCTTTAAATCTGAATAGTACTTGGGTTATTGTTCATAAACCTAAAGAAAGTTATTGGTTGTAAATGGATCTTTAAAGTTAAAGAGGGCAACTCTGAATCTGAAAGTGTTAGGTATAAAGCTAGACTTGTAGCTAAGGGCTATAACAGAGGGAGGAAATAGATTTTAATGATATCTTTGTCCCTGTTGTGAAGTTTGAAACCATTCATATATTGCTTTCTCTAGTTGCTTGTTATAATCTTGAATATGATCAACTAGATGTTAAGACTTATATCGGTAGTCAATGAGGACTTGGCCTAGTGGTTCTAAGAGTGAAAATTGCACTCAAATGTCATGGGTTCAAATCCCCTCATCGAAATGAGCCTGTCACATATAGCTTGCCAAGTGTGGCTTACCTCCCTACCGTGGTTTCAAGGCTATTGCGGTAGGGCGTTGGGTTTACCTATCTCGGTAGGGTTCCCTACGTTATCCAAAAAAACTAGATGTTAAGACTGCTTGCTTATATGGTGATTTAGATGAGGAAATTTATATGGAAAATTCTCTTGGATATGTGGATAAGTTGAAATCTGATTATGTTTGCCTATTGAAAAAATCTTTATATGGTCTTAAACAAGCTCCTAGGCAGTAGTAAAAACGGTTTGATCAGTTTCTTACTAGTTTTGGTTTTGTTAGAAATCAATATGATACGTGCTTCTATTTTTTTGATTCAAAAGTATGCTACTGTGTACTTGCTGTTATATGTTGATGATATGCTGATTATTAGTGAATCTAGATTTGATATAGATATTCTGAAGTTAAAATTAAAGTCTTAATCTGAAATGAAAAACTTAGGTGAAGTTAGGAAAATTCTTGGCATGGAAATTGATAGGAATAGGCAAGCGAGAACTCTGAAATTGCACCAATCTAGTTATATTAAGAAGGTGTGAAATCAGTTCGTGCTCCTTGCTTTGCATTTTAAATTTAGTAAACCTCAATGTCCTAACACACTTTCAGAAACTCTATAAATGGATAATGTTTTAGGTTCTTTAATGCATGCAATGGTTAGAACACAACCTGATTTGTCTTTTGCTGTTTCTTTCCTAAATCGTTTTATGTCTGATCCTGGTCTTGAACATTGGTCTGCTTTGAAATGGGTTATGAGATATCTGAAGGGTACTTCTGATTTGGGTTTGATGTTTAGAAAGAATTGTGATAAACTGAACTTGTGTGGTTTCGTTAATTCTGATTATGTTCGAGACTTAGAATTTAGAAAATCTACTACATGCTATCAATTTTTATTAGGTGGTAACTGTATTAGTTGGAAATCACAATTGCAACATGTTGTGGCTCTTTCTACTACAGAATCTAAGTACAGCCCTTACTGATTGCTTTAAAACATGTATATGATTGCAATATCTGAATGTGAAATTCTTGAACAAGTTGGTACTGTTTTCTGTGATAATCAATCTGCTATACATTTGACTAAGAATTTTGTTTTTCATGAACGAACTAAATATATTGATGTTATGCTGCATTTTATATGAGATATTGTTGCCGATGAACTTGTCTTACATGAAAAGATTGACACTAATCTGAATCCAGTTGATATGGGAACTAAGGTTGTCTCTAATCTTAAATTTCAATTCTGCATTGAACGGTAAAGTATGAGTTCTGAATCTTAATGCATCTGTCAATTGTTATGTGCATACTGTTTGTTATCTAACCTCTTCTGCACGAATAAGTGTATAATTTGGATCATATACTAAAAAAGGTGGAGATTGTTGGAATTTTCGTACATGACCCCCTCATCCTTCATTGTTGTGTGCTTCTTTATTTAATCACACGTCCACAACCCTAGGATACCTAATAAACCGGATTTGTGTAGTTTTGTGGAGGTCTACACTCGCATACATGATATTTTGATTACCCTTAGCATTTCTACTGTTTTTGAACTTTGCTATCAGTTCTTGTGGTTTATTTGTGTAGATTCGAAGTTGAAGATCTGAGTTTTTCCTCACAGATACTCTCATTAAAACCTTGATCCCAAGGTGATATATTATAGCACCATATTCCTATTTAAGTTGGTTGGTATTTATGTGTGAAATCCGTGTGGGAAATTTCAATACTCCCCCAAGTCGAATTGGGTAAACTCTGTGAAGACTTGGACTATCACACAAATAATGCTCAAGTCTCAACATTATATTCTAATCCTAACAGAGTCTATACCATAAAACCTCTAGATTGGAATATCTCCCCCACATAATTTGGGGCACCCTGGGGTGGAGAAATGGACAACCTCATGAAAGGAGTCATCAAGAAGAAAACAAAGAAAAAAGCAAGGAAGAAGAAGAAGAAGAAAATTGGTCCTCCATCCCGTCCCAACGGAAGCCAAAGATCCTCAAAGCTATCAATCTCACACAAGCTACAAAGCTCTTCCTCGATATTATTCTAAAGACACTAGATCTTATGGGAGATGGTTTCCCATTTTTAGATTACGTTAATTCCCTTAACTCACAAAATTTTGATTCAGTTTGTATTCGTATTTTGCTTTTATTAAAATAAAATTTTAGTTACAAAAGATCAATATTTTTAATCCCAAAAGTTCTTCATTCTCGCCTTGAGCGATTTTTTAATAATTCAATATCTTAAGTAAGAGGGATTCTCAAGTACTCAATGTTGTTGTACTCAATAATGATTAACTGTGCTCAATTCTAATATGTGTCATTGATATGACAATCTGACGGTGTACATTAAATAATTCATTTAAGTTATTTTAAGTTACTTATCAAATCTCAGCCATCAGATTGTCAGATCAATTACTCAGATTAGAATTGAGTACAATAACTTATTATTGAGCACAGTTTTTTTTGGAAAAGCATAGTACCTTATTATTGAGCACAAATTTTTCAATAATTCAATATCTTAAGTAAGAGGGATTCTCAGGTACTATCAAATTATTGAGCACACTAACATTGAGCACTTAAGAATTTATGTCCAAAGTAATCCAATATGGTAACTACTTATTCTAACTAACATATAAAGTTTTTTTCCTTAGCATTACCTCAAGATGAACAGCATGATAAATCCTTATCCATTCCTCAAGTTCATCCCTTGTCTTGAAGATGGTGCATCTCTCAACCATAATTGGCTTTCCATCTTCATTAATCAATGGATTTTTGGTGAAGTAGGAGAAGGGGTAGTCAAAACCCCATGTGCAAAGGCGTGGGCTTGATAGGAACGACCCTACGTTGTAAATGGCCATATGTTTCGGTTGATTTGAGTTAGCTGCCATGGCAACTATCATGGCATTTACCACCATATCCACAGGAATCTGCACAAAAGGGCAGAATCATGACTCAAATTCTAACCAAATGAAACAACTATTGCACAAGGCTCACCACGTCGATTATACTGTTTGGATTGGCAACAAAACATGGTAGATTTCCTTTTCCGTATTCGACAATTATTGTATCAGCCAACCTAGTCATTTCATGAATAAGAGGTGAAAAACAATCAACCTTAGGAATTTCGTATGACGAAGGTTTTAGAGTTGAGGGGAATCATTACCCAACTCCTTCCATCCAACCCGGAAATGGCTCTTTGTATGTGCTGGTGATGGCGGTTGGCCGGATTATGACAATAGGCATGTCCTCTTTGACCTCTCCAAGTAGCATCTCCCCCATAGCCTTGGTGAAAACATAAGTATTCGGCCATCCAAATTTCGTTGCTCTGTTAAAGACTAACGAAAGCTAAAATGCATCTCTCTCAAATAAATAAAGTACATAAAATGTTATCAATCAAAATATAAGGCACCCCCACTATATGCACACCCCCACACCGCCCACTCACACCATGTGGGAGCACATACACACACATGTTGGTGTGTGTGGGGACCGATATTTATGAATGTGAGAGGGTGTGGGGGGTGGTTTTGCAAACGAACCTATGAATTCCCAATTTTTTCATGGCTTCTTTAATGTAGGGTTGTGAACGATTCTCATCACTTAGGTTCTTCAATGTTTGTTCAATCAGCTTCTTCTCTTCAAAGATGTCAAGTCCGGGGGCTCCGTTAAGGGTCTCGCCCATTTTACGAGGGGTTTCAAGTATCACGCCCTCTATATAGCCTGATACATAAGCTGAAACACGGGCAATAATTTTATTTTAGGATTTGGATGCTTGAGGGGAATGTTCAACTCTTGATACTGAAAAAGAATTAATGAATGACAACCACCGACCTGTGGAGACATGGATCAGGATCTTCATTTTGTTACATCTCTTGCAGAAACTCAAGACATGCATGACTCCAAGAGTATTGGTATGTAGAGAAACATCATATCTGCATGCAATAAAATAGTAACTTATTACAATAATTTTACATAATTAATTGCACAATTTTCATTTTTGACGCGCTGTCGGAATTGACCCTACCAATGAAGAGTTTATATTCAAAAGTCTCATACTTTTACATAATTTGGACTACTTCATTGCCAATAATTTATAAGACTCTAATAAAGAATTGCGTCGGGGTAAAATGTTCAATGAAATTAATGGTGAGAGTCGTCAACCTGATCCGAGGCAAAGCACGATACCTCTAATCTCATGTGTATAAACTTTTCACTAGTGATCAATTCCGGCAGAAGACAGTGACAGTTGCGGAATTAGAAATAAAAATCAAGAGGGCAAAAGTATAACCAACTGGTTGGTTGAGTAGTGGAGGAGTTGAAAATTAAAGTGCTCTCAAGAGTATGAGTTAGTTTTTTTTTTATCTAAGTTCAAATAATTTATTGGGATCACGGCTGGCCTACTTAGTTTTATCTTATAGAGGGATCACTTTATATGGAAATTATGGATTAATCGAGTTTTCTTCATGATGTCGAATGGTGTCGAATTCTAATATAGACCGTTGGATCAAAATTCAATGGTCCAGATCAAACGACTCATTTAACATTTATTTAAATATACTTTTGATCTGGACCGTTGAATTTTGATCTAACGGTTCATATTAGAATTCGGCAGCATATCATTCGGGAGGAGAAGAAAATTATCTGAAAAAAGAGGGCAAATGTATGCTTCACTTTTTTACCTGCACTCAAAATTAGTATTTGCAGCTAAATGGACCACCACATCAATATGTTCCCACATCTCTTGCAATAGATCAACATCCTTCACACCCAAATTCTCAAATGCTACATCACCACAAACAACTCGAATTTTTTCTGAAATAAGTTGATTGATTTCTCCATCGTATTTGTTCTTCAAAACCCTGAATAGATCTGTTGCTATAACCTGTTGATACCAAATATAGAACACACAAATATTATTGACCTATTTCTTTCTAATTTTTGTGTATTACACCAATAGAAGAGAACAATTAACTGACATGATCAGATGATCATTTACATTACCTCTTTCTTGAACCTTTGTTCTGCAGAGGTTTGATCTGCGGCTCTCAAAAGAAGATAAAGCTTCTTAACGTTTGGTTGCACTCTTAAGACCTTCTCTATGAAGACTGCACCATAATTCATGCATGAAGTTCGTTATGCAACTTAAGTAATCTATCTAATCTCAGCCATGAGATTGTCTGATCAATGTGACTCATATTAGAAGTTCCGTATGCATGTGTTTTCATATGTCTGCATGAAATTTAAGAACGGAAAAAATATAGATTACCCTTTGGCAGAAATCCAGATGCACCAGTAACAAGAATAGATTTGTCTGCCAAGAAGTTGAGAATGGTGCTCGAATCCATTTTAGAAAGGAAGATGAATAGCTTTATTGTTATTATTGTTTCTTTTACATAGTTGATAACAAATTTGAGGGGTCTTATATAGAAAATAAGATTAAGACCATTAATAAAAAAGCAAAATCTGCCAGCCAAAAGGTGAACAAAAGGGTCCCCATCTTTTAGATATGTGAAAACAATCTAGGGCAACCAACTTTTGTCAATGGCGAATAAGAAATAATACACTACTAGTAAGTGTTTTAGAAAGTGTTAGGCGGTTACTGGGTAGTCAGGATCTGCCTAACACCTAGATACCCACTTAGGCACCTCTACAAATAGTCTAAGCCGGTGCTTACATGGTATTTGACTAGGGCGGAGGGTGATCGTGTCTAAAGAAAATGAAAGTGGAAGACTTGTGTAGAGAAAATTGTTCCTCCGATTTTTTCCTTGTATTTTTTACTATACATTGTTTACACATATATAGGAAGTTCTTTCCTAACTGCTCCCATGATTTACGGAACGTGATCCGTACATTTTTGGGATCACCATAAGTGGGGAAAGGCCATAAGTGGGGAAAGGATTTGCATAAATCATTTCCTTATTTACTACTTCCCTTAATACTCCCCCTCAAGTTCGGTGTGGGTTGCCCGACACCTAACTTGAATAAAATATCGTGAAATACTCGGCCATTAACCGCTTTTGTAAGAATGTCTGCCAGTTGATCTTCTGATCTCACAAATGGAAGCGTCATTATCTTGCCCTCAAGCTTCTCTTTAATAAAATGTTGATCGATCTCAACGTGCTTGGTGCGATCATGTTGTACCGGGTTCTCAGATATGTGTATAGCAGCTCGGTTATCACACCTTAGTGGGCATGCTTGCTTTGGTGGAAATCTAAGCTCTGTCAATAAGTTGCTCAGCCATAATATTTCTGTGATACCTCAGATAATCCCTCTAAATTCTGCCTCAGCACTTGATCGTGTTACAACCTTCTGCTTCTTGCTTCTTCAAGTAACCAAATTTCCTCCAACGAATGTAAAATACCCGGAGGTGGACCGCCTATCCATAGGATTTCCGGTCCAAACAACATCAGTATATGCCTCAATCTCTAGGTTTCCATACTTTTCGTACATCACCCCAGTGTCAAGTGATCCCTTTAGGTACCTCAGAATCCTAAGTGCTGCTTCCATATGTTCTCTCTGTGGGCAGTGAATGAATTGGCTCACAACCCCAACTAAGTAAGCAATATCGGAGCATGTATGTGCCAGATAGATAAGTTTACTAACCAAGTGTTGGTATCTTTGTTTGTCAGTCGGTTCTCCTCCATCCTCTACCTTCAGCCCATGGTTAAGGATCATAGGTGTGTCAACTGATCTGCACTCAAGTAGTCCTATCTCTTCCAGAAGATCAAGTATGTACTTCATTTGAGAGATGTAGATTTCAGCCTTTTATCTCATGACCTCAATTCTTAAAAAATATTTCAGCATCCCATGGTCCTTCATTTCTAATTCACTGAACAAGTTCTTCAATTTTTCAATCTACTCTACATCATCACTAGTGATGACCATATCATCCACATAAATAATTAAGCAAGTAATCTTTTGATGTCGTCTCTTCAGAACAGAGTATGATTAGAACTGCTCTGGATGTATCCATATTTCTTCATGGCAATAGTGAATCTCCCAAATCATGCTATGGGTGACTGTTTCAGACCATATACGCCTTCTTCAATTTGCACACCTCATAGGGACGAAAATTCATGGCAAACCCAGGAGGTCCTTCCATATACACCTCCTCACCTTAATCTCCATGTAAGAAAATATTTTTCACATTGAACTGGGGCAGGGACCAATCCAGATTCGCAGCAATAGAAAACAGAACTCAAATAGTGTCAAGTTTGGCAACCGGAGAGAAAGTCTCTTAATAGTCCACCTCATATGTCTGGGTGTATCTCTTGGCCACTAACCGTGCTTTGCATCGTTCAATTGTGCCATCATCTTTCCTTTTGATATTATGTACCCATCTGCACCCTACTGACATTTTTTCCTGTGGTAACATACATCTCTCCCAGGTTTCATTCTTCCTTAACGCATCCATCTCAACCTCCATAACCTGTCTCCACTCTGGGATCTCCATAGCTTCTTTCTCATTGTCAGGAATATCCTCACTATACACTGCAGTAGCAAAGGCATGAGCAGACTCAGACATACTTCCTCGAATAAAATCAACAATGGGATACCTTTGAGTTTTAGAATTGTGGTTAGGAGTAAATTTCTTTCTCGGAACTCCCCTGTTTGCTCGATCAGGAAGAACATACTTAAGTATTACTGGAGACCCTACATCATGGTCACCCTCCATAGAGTCCACAGAAAGAGTCATAATATCAACATAGTGTATAGAATGAGGCACAATATCCATAGAACAAGGAGCTAGTGTACTTAACGAAGTCTCCATCAAGGAAGATAATTGAGGTTGTACTGAAAGATCCAGTTGTACTCTATCTCTGTCATGGCCCGTGGGCGGTCTACTTGACTCATGGATGGGTTCAGGTAGCACTTGTGCGGGAGGCACATGAGATGATGTGGGTAGGATTGGAAGAGATGAGATAGTGGACGACGAGGCGTGTGGCGCCATCGTAGAGTGTGGCAGTTCGCTGACAAAAGGGACTGTACGCCAATCAAGGGCATCATACTCACTCGTCTCCCCCTGACCCCTTGATTGGGTGGGTGGAAGATAGAAATACTCCGTCTCGACGAAGTCACAATCCATAGTCACAAACATATGTCGTGTATGAGGGTTATAGCACCTATAGCCCTTTTGAGATACCTCATATCCTAAAAATACGCATTTTTATACACAAGGATCACGTTTCGATCTTTTTTCCGTGGAAATATGTACAAACACTGTACACCCAAAAACCCGAGGGGTCAAAGCTAGTGGTGGTGGAATCTGGGCTTGCTCAGCTAGAACCTGAATCGGGGTACGAAAGTCTAATATCTGTGTAGGCAAACGGTTCGCTAAATAAACAGAAGTAAATACAGCTTCAGGCCAAAAACTCGAGGGAACCCTAGAATCAAACACGAGGGCTCTGGTCATTTCTAGAAGAGATCTATTTTTTCTCTCCACCACACCATTTTATTAAGGAATATAGAACACGTGGTCTGATGCACTATCCCTTTTTCCAAGCAGAATTTTTTCATAGATTGTTTCACATACTCCTCCCTCCCCCATTGTCAGAACGAAGAATTTGAATTTGAGTATGAAATTGAGTAATGACCATTTGATAAAATTGAGCAAACTTATCAAAAACTTTAGATTTATGTTTGAGAAAATGAACCCAAGTTATTCGCGAGTAATCATCAATAAATAGAAGTAAATATTTAAAACCTTGAGCCCCAACAGAAGGAGCGTGACCCCAAACGTTAGAATGTACCAATGAAAACATAGTTGAAACACGAGTATTTGAGGGTAAATAAGGACATCTATAAGTCTTAGCAAGGACACATGTTTCACAATGAAAAGGAGTGCTAGAATATTTAGGAAATAACCCGCTAAGGTATTTATGGGACGGATGGCCAAGTCGTCGGTGTTACAACCAACTTTGAGAGTTTGTAGATCCTTGAGTCAAGAGTGTCCTTCCCATCGAGTCCACTTCGTCTACAAAATACAACCCGTTCCTCTCAGTACCACACCCAATTATCCTCCTCAAACGGATATCCTGTAAAATACAGAAAGTTGGATACATCATAACTACACAGTTCAATTCCTTTGTAACATGGCTTATAGACAGTAGCTTGTAGGATAAAGAGAACGCGTATAAGCAGTTCGATAATTTCATAGTAGGAGAAATTTCAATAACCCTTGCTCCCTTGACAGGAACAAAATCACCATTTGCAGTCTGAACAGTTTTCTTCTTAGATTCCTTCAAATGTGAGATGTCCGACAAATCGTATGTAATTGTGACAGTGGTCTCGCAATCAAAAATCCATTCACCCCACTTTTTAATACCCTTCATCACATTTATTTTCCCTTTTCCGGCACTGGACTCACCATTTTCTGTTGTTTCCCGCGGCCCAATTTGATTAAAATTCTGCAAAATTTTAGACACATTATCTGGCCCGATTTTAGTCCCAATTTAGCTGCAGAGATTAGTTTCAAACATCTCCTCTGCAAATTATCGGGGCCCAAATGTATACGAGGGGCAAAATTGTAACTTCAGTGGCGAACAAGGATTTTTACGTGGACTCGGTTTATTTCGATCTACCTCTTGCCGTGTTTCTTCATCGTGTCTCTCAGGTCCTGCATGCCTGAGAATAGCGACAGATAGCTCATCATTCCTCTGGCCGGTTTCCGATTGATTTCCGTCGGAGACTACGACAATTCCATCATGCCGCTGATTGTTTGTCTCTGCTCATTCTGGTAACTGCTAATTTGAAGCATTCATCTTTTATGTGCCATAGAATTTTGAAGTAGGCACACCTCACATTAGGTCGGCGGAATGATGAGCTCGTCGGATTACGGCACTCTGACCGTCCATCTGACCAAGATTGTCGATTTTGATTACCTCATGTTCTGTGATTCTGGACTCCTCTATGCCAATTGCGAGACCGGCCCTAATGCCCGATGATGCTGGATTTGATCTATTGGAGGCTGCCTCAGGATGCAGTATAATTTGTGTTCGGGCATCTTCTAGTCGAATCGTCGCGTAAGCGACTTCGACTGATGGCAAGGGAAATTCCTTTAGGATATCCCTGATCGTATGCTAGTATTCCCGATTTAGGCCAGAAGGAAGGTAAATAAATGATGGTCTTCTGTCATCTGATTGTATTTATCCATGTCGTTTACTGTCTCCATTGGATTGGGGCGGCAACGATCTATCTCCAGCCAAAGTGAACTGCATAACTCGTAATAATCTTCAATTGAACATTGTCCTTGAGCCAACCTATCTGCCTTAGTAATCAGATCAAAAATCTGAAGACTATCTTCACCAGCAGTGAAGGTCTTCTTGAGTATTTTCCAGGGTTCATACGCTGTAGGATTGTGTGCATATTCTTGCACAATTTGTCGTTCTATGGATCTCATCATCCATTCAAAGACTTGGGAATCCTTCTGTTTCCAAGTTAAATACCTGTCATCGGTTTTTGGAGGTGGATTGATCTGGCCATTGATGTAATAACTAAGCCAGCCTCTCCCCTCTATAGCCCTTTGCATTAGGCTAGCCCATAAAACGTAGTTGTGGTTGTCAAGTTTAATCTCCACAACCACAGAACTTGGCTGATGAGTGTCTGACTCCATGGAGGAGGAGGAGGACAGATTTTGAGTTGCCATAAACTTGGTAAATTGCTCCATCGTGGAGCTGTTGAATTCAGCCAACACCTTTTCTGACATGGTTGCTGTGTGCCGAAATCTGGATTTAGGTAGATGAAGATGCAGGAATATGCACCTGCTCCGATACCATCTAAAGAAAACGAAAGCGGAAGAATTGTGTAGAGAAAATTGTTTCCCCGATTTTTTCCTTGTATTTTTCACTATACATTATTTACACATATATAGGGAGTTCTTTCCTAACTGATCCCATGATCTATGGAAGCTGATCCCTACATTCTAAGGATCACCGGAAAGGATTTGCATAAATTATTCCCCTATTTACTACTTTCCTTAACATTGTGCAGTGCCTAGGCGATGCCTGCGGCCTAGCCGACTATTATCTCGAGCAGAGCTACTAATAATATTGTGTGAACCTCTATCTAAAAGGTGGCATGTCGGTCGCCTAGATGCTAGGGCTACGTGTTGTCTATAGCCCAGGTGCCCCTGCGGCAGGGCAGCCACCGAAGGTGCAGCCGCACAGATGATGAAACTCGTAACTCCATAAAAAAAAATGTAAGAATCCACTACAAAAAAATAGTTGTTGAATTTTTGTTTTTTCAATCACTCCAACAACAGTTGGAGAAAGAAGGGGGAGACAGTAATGAGAACACATAATTATTTTGATATAAAATTATATACATTTTTATTTTCGGCAACGTTTGGCTGGATTCCGAAACCGATCACAGATATTGATTCTGATGCCTTCACCGTCAAAAAACAAAATTAAACCCAAAAAAATATAGTTTATAAGTGCAAATCTGTTACATTACTCGCTGAATTAAAATATGTGACCAATTCCAGAATCATGATACTAGAATTTTAAATCGCCGACGAATTTTGATTTCGACGATTGATAGGCATGGGAAAAAAGTATGGTACCCAATACTTTTGGTGATGTACAGTGGACCTAATAATTTTGCAGCAAAACCTAGAGAGAGATAGTTGTTGATAGAAAATGAACATAATTTTGTGGAAAGACAAAGTGTAACAGGGAGCAATGGCTGGCGTATGGAAGCGTGGGGAACACATGCCCCCAAAAAAATCTAAAAAAAAACTATTCTTAATATTTTATATAATATATATATAATAATTAATTTTAAATTATTTAATAGATACAAACAAATATAATCAATATACTTGTTATTTCAATAATGAGATTAATATACTAAATTCGATAGACAAAAATGCTTGACCGTTATGTTGTCGAGATTAAAATCTAAGATCCGTTTTAAAATTTTTGAATGCCTCTAGAACCGGTCATAGTATTTGATTAGACAGCTAAGTGTTCGAAAATCTCTGAGTTAAGAGTTTTAGATTTTTTTTCTAATGGCAAAATAGTCTAAAATTTGTGACATGTTGAATTGTATATATTTAACATTTCAGAACTGATCTTATATTTTAATTTAGTCATTTAGAATAGCATAACTGAATTTTTTTCACTTTGAGCACATTGTTAAGATTTTATGATTTTTAGTGGTAAAATCACGGTAACTAAAATTTTTTACTATAATTCAGGACTAATTCTAAACCCTAACTAAAATTCAGGACTAATTCTAAAATTGTCTTGGGAGGAAGATTCCGGAACTTGTCTCATATATTAATTTCGGTTACCGTTCTAGAAATTCATAACTAATCAGTAAGTGTAATTTTGTTCTTATTTTTTTCTTCAATTTTTCTTGATCTTTTACTATAATTTATTTTCTTCTACTATGTTTATAATACAAAGTAGTCAAATATCATTCAATAGTTTTTATTTATATTTTAATGTAGTATTTTATATTATTTAAATATTAATAATTTTTAATATATTATAAAAAAATTATATACAAGATATTGGGGCGTCATGTTCCCTTCAAAAAATTATGAATCCGCCACCGATAGGGAGAAATGTGAATTGGAAGAAGATGTGTCATGTGTTTGCATGGTAGATTGTTGTTTCTAAATCGTGAGTTGCTCCCAAAATAGGTGTTGGGGCTAGCGTTTTTATAGTCAACCGTACTATTATATGTTTACGTAGCAATCCATCAGAGTAACCTATTTACAATTTACACCCACAAGTATTTAGGGAGTGTTTGCAACAGCTTATGTAAGTTGCTTATGGAAGTTGCACCGCAGTTTTGTTTGTTTGAGTGTTTGCCAGAATTACTTATGCTTCTGCGGTGCAAAAACTGTTTTGGCCTATAATCCAAAAGCAGAGGAGGAGATACTTTTGCGGTGGAAAAACAGGTTGTGACATTTTTTAAAATAAACAAAATACATATGTAAGACCATATTACCCTTGAAAATTATTTATATTATTAAAATATACCATTTTAATCGTATTATAAGGGTAAAAATGAACTTTCTTTATATAAATATAAATATAAGAAAAGTTAAAAACATTTGTAAACACTACTATTAGATTTTTTCTACAGCGCCATAATTTTTGCAAACACACGCCCTTTTTTTACAAATCACTTTTTTTTTAATTTTCTCCATTGAAAAGTGTTTTGCAAAAGTAGAAGCATTTGCAAACACACACTTAAAATTAGTATTCACCATTTGGGTCGGGTTAAATGGGTCTGACCCTTCCCACCCACAAAAAAAAATAGATATGCCTTAGCGTCTCGCAAAAAATTGGGTCAAACTAACCTGAGACATATATAAAATGAGTTAAGACTTTTTAGGGTTTAGTTTTTTGGGTAAGCAAACATTTTATAACATAATATAAGTCTGTACAGTTTTACAAAGCCCTAGCTACTTGAGTAAAAAAATTATAGACATCCTCTTAAGCAACATTGTGGTTCTCGGATCCACTCAGAAATTCCATACAAAAACTGTTTGTCCTTGCTCTTCGCTCGTAACCATTGCCATGTACAAATCTGCACGCGATGAACAACCTCCTGTCCATTAAATTCCTTGCCCTAAAAGTGTTGCAGATTTCTACCATTCCAAATATTCCATACTACATCCATCCATACACATTTCCAACTATCACAAGTTATATCAGGTGGTTTTCTTCGCATGAAGTCTTTAAAATCATGGGGTATAAGCTGTTGTACCTGTAGCCAGGTCAGATTAACTTCTAAACATCATGCACCTGTCTGCAATTCATGAAGATGTGTTCCTCTGTCTCTGCAGCTTCACCACACATTATGCATTCATCACCCACGGTCATGTGTAGTATCCCTCTTCTTTTTAAGTTGGCTCTGGTTGGTAGTCTCCCTTGCCAGGATCTCCAGCAGTGGATAGAGATTTTCTTAGGTACAAATTTGCACCAGGCTTGCCTTAGTGTATCTGTTTCCTCTTCTTCCATCAACGGTGTTCGCAGCTCCTGGAGCAGGTTATAGGCTGTCCTGGTTTGATAATGGCCCGTCGGGGAGTCTGGGCAGCTCCAAACATCTTGTTTATCAACCTGCAAAACAGTAAAGGATAAGATATGTTGCAGCTCATCCAATTCCTCTTTTTCCCAGTCAAATAAACTCCTTCTCCAACCCCATTTCCACTCCCAAACTCCCTCAATCCATTCACCATGGTCTGCTATTCTACCTCCTGCCAGATTGTCTAGTCTACACAACCTACAAAAGCATTCTTTTAATGTTACACCTCCTACCCATCTATCTTCCCAGATCAGCACCCTCATTCCATTCCCTACCCAGATTTTCATTAACTCCTCAAACCAGTCTTCTACTGCTAATTTTTTCACACTCATCGACCAGCTAGTCTTAGGTGATCTTCTATTTCTCCTTTCAGTTCCCACCCCACTTCTATCTCCAAACATTCTGCATCTTCCTATCATTAGTGACTCTTCCTCCTCATACTTTGACTCTACTATATTTTTCCACAACTCATCTTTCTCTTCTAATAGTCTCCTTCCTCATCTTCCAAAAAGAGCTAGATTAAACTCATTTTTCTCTTCTAATACTCAAATATAAATATTTATATGATTAACCTTAACTGATATATTTTAATTAAATAGATGAAAGTTATTTTAGTAATCTAATGTTAAGATTGTTATATATAATTATAATAAAATTTTAAATGATTATTTTTAAGAATTTGCGCAAAACACCACAGGCTCTAAAAATAAGAAAAAGTAGTAGTAGAAGTGTAGTAGTACTTCTACGCAAAACAAGCTTTTATTATGAATGCAAGAAATCAGAAGCAAATAAGCCAGAATCAATATACAAAGGAAGAAAACAAACACAAAATGCGGAGGCACCTATGGGATTTAGGCAGAAATCAAAATCTGTTGCAAGATTATATGATTACCGAATGGATTAGAAGGGCAAATCTTTTCCATATGATAGAATTCGCGATGTCAAATATGTAGACTCCACATGACTCGTCTAGGGCTTGCAGCAGGGCCAGACCTATTAAGATACGCAATTTCCAAAAAAGTCTTTTAAATAATAAAGATAATTGATTTGATATATTTAAGTTCCACATAAATGACACTTTATCCTTCCTGAGAAACGGAGGTTCGAGTGCATCACCATTCAACACCTTTTTATTAAAAAATACAAATCACTCCAATGGAATCTAATTTTTAACAATTAATTTCCCTAATATATAAAAAATGATATATTTTTTATCTGCAATTTTCTCTTTTTTTACATACTAAAACTTTGTATTTGAAACTTTTTAGTAATATTCACCCATCAAAAAATTCAAACTAAAACTCAATAGAAGTCCATATTAATCGAAACGGTAAATATTTTTGTACTATAAAAATATTGTTGGTCAAATTATTGCAAGAATTTTTTAACAGTTTTAGAATATTAATTTAGAAATAATTTTTGAAAATGACAAAAATTGGCAATTTAAACATAATTTATTAGAATTTTTAACGATAAAGAAGTCATAACAAAAAAACTAGGACCAGTTTTAAATCGTTTTGCCATTATAATTTCAAAATTCATCTTAAATTTTAATTTTAATGACCAAGTGAGAAAAATTACATACTATTTTGTAATTTTTTTCTATTGTTCTATATTTTGATTTATTCTTCTACGATGATTATAATATAAAATAGTTCAATTTCGTGCATTAAATTTATTTCTTTTTCATATATTACTGTATCTCATTAAATAGTAATAAACATATAGATAAAATTATGGATCGTGTCCTCACTTCTAAAATTCTTGCATCCGCCACTGACTTGTGGGTTCTCTTTGTCCCGATTTAGACCTCTCCCCAATTTGGGAAGAATAAGTTGAAATATTAATGAGTAAAATAATAAAATAAATATATTAATGAGTGAAGCAAATCAAAACCTTTCTTCATGTACAGCTTTGAAATTTTCTTCGAACTATGCCTTATTTTTATTTGTGACTAGTGAATAGCCCGTGGCTGAAGCCACTGGTGTGTAAAATTATTGTGCGTAAAATTACCTGTGTGGTAGATGTGGTTTTGTTCGTTTTCATTTTCCTCTTTTCTTTTTTTCCTTTTTTTTTCTTTTTTTTTCTTTATTTTCTTTTTTTCTTTTCCTTTCTTTTCCTTTCTTTTTCTTTCTTTTCTTTTTCTTTCTTTTCTTTTTCTTTCTTTCCACCAATTTTCTTTCTTTCCACCAATTAGATTTGGTTTTGTCTGACATGTGTCGTTTCATGCACAAATTTTTGGCAAAACTTAAGTTTACTTCCCTAGCTTTATAATATAGATGTGAACTGGAGCATTGATTTTTCGAATCTCTCAAGGGATTAGATAGTTGTATAAAGATTATATTGAATGGACCAACACAATAAATTTCATTGATTTTTGAATCTTTCTCAAGGATTAGATTGTTCTATTAATGTACCTACCAAAAAAAAAGATTGTTCTATTAATGTTATATTGAATGGACTGGACCAATACAATAAATATTTGGCAAATTTTTTTATGCCATAAAGTCAGATCCAGATTTTGAATTTGACACTGCCCGACCCAAAAATGATATAAGACACTCTAAAGTAGGACACACCTCTCATACCATCTCACATTCATAAATATGAGCCCCAACACACCAACATGTGTATGTGCTCCCACATGGTGTGAGTGGGGTGTGTGGGAGTGTCCACATAGTGGGGATGCCTTATATCATTTCTCCGACCGACCCTTCCAAAGTCGGGAATTAGTCCCGGCCTTCCCAAAGTCAGGATTTATAAATCCCGGTCTTCCGTAAGTCGGACGTCATTAATGCAATTAATTGCGGTGGTTAGGGATTCCCGATTTTTGAAATATCAGTTTTGGGAAGAGCAAATCTTTTTCTATATAATCACACCAACAATTTATCATTCAATACCAATAAACCAAACAATATCTCCTATTCGAGTGCAATTTGGAGTGCTTTTTGGTGTAAGTTTATGGATCCAAAGTCTCATGTGAGCCCTAAATTGATTCCAAATTGACTGAGAGTGATAAAGAAGAGTTATTTTATTCCAACGGTTATCTCATTTATAACGATCACTCCCCAACCGATTGGACCGGACAATATGTATGGGTGTCCGAAATACCCGTGGGTATCGAGTTACCCGATACCCGACCCGAACTCGAACCCGCTACCCGGCAGGTAGCAGGTAGCGGTTCCGGATTCGGGTAGCTTTTTTACTACCCGAGGTTTCGGGTCCGGGTCCGTGTATGGGGGTTTCGGGTTTGGGTACCCGGACCCAAAAATAAGAGAAGGGCAGAGTTCGGGTTTCGGGTACTGAAACCCGAACCCAACCCGATTTTTTAATGGAAAAGGCATATTTTTTTCCTGGTTCACCGAAACCCGGAAAAAACCATGCATTTGAGTGTAAAAAATTAAAAAAAATTAAAAAAATAAATAAAAGCAAAACGGGTACTACCCGTACCCGGTTCCGGGTTCCCGGTACCCGCTGGGTTCGGGTACCCGAGCCCGGGTACGAGTAGTAGAAGTACTGCCCGTTTTGTTCGGGTCTGGATCCGCGTAATGCACTACTCGGACCCGATACCCGTTTGGGCACTCCTAACTATATGCGTGGCTCAATGACCTTGCTGAAGCCTTTGGTTCGGAAGAAGATGAAGATGAGGTGACAGGTCAAATTTGAAAGCTAAAGTGAATGAGGACGGAGAGATTGTTCCTGACTTTTTTTTTAAAACACGACGGTACGGGGTTACGCATAGGGGTGGGCATTCGGGATTCGGGTTCGGGATTTGCCAAATTCGGGACTTCGGTCTTCGGGACGGGATCGGAACAGTCTCGAAGCCCGAATTAAATATTTTTTAATTAAATATTTTTTTCTTATATATAATTAACTATTTTTTTAATATATATAATTAAATATTTTTTTAATAGTATAATTAAACATCTAGAAGTTAAAATTAAATATTATTTTAATTAAATATTTTTTAATACATACAATTAACTATTTTTTTCAATATATATATATATTTAAATATTTTTTTATATTTTATTATTTTTAATTCGGGATTCGGGACTATCCCATTTTAAAATGGGACAATCCCGATCCCGTCCCGAATTAAGTTCGGGACCTATTTTTAGGGCCCGAACCCGTCCCGAACTATTTTTTTTTTTTGAGATTCGGGATTAGGCCCGAACGCCATTTGCCCACCCCTAGTTGGAGCAATCCTCAATGTGCTTTGAATTCTCATCTCTTGAAACCAGCTCCAACCCAACCTCAAGCTTCGACCAGTGAGCCTCCAAGTCAAGAAAGTGAATTGATTCGGGGGCTGAAGAAGAGCAATGACATCCTAACTCAACTCCTTCAACAAAATGTGAACTACATGGCAAGGATCGACGCTGCCTTCCAAGATCAAAAGGCTTCTTTCCACAAGTTGGAAACTACGGTTGGACAGATGGCTTCCTATCTCCAAGAGAGGTAGAAGGGTACTCTACCGAGCTTCACCGAGAACAACCCTAGGGGGAGTTGTCAATTGCTTATGCCCGGAGTTAAGGGAAGTAGAGATGATTATCAACACCCATCTGTGGTGATGAAGCCCTTAAAGAGTGGACCATCCAAAGCGAATCTTGAAAAGAGAAGAGTTAACTCCGTGATGTCAAGGGCCGAAGATGAGAGGATGCAGCTTGAAGAAAGAGAGAGCATCATGAAGTTGACAGCTAGATGCTCAAACATCATCAGTAGAAAGGCCCCTCCCAAGCAAGAAGATCCAGGGAGTGTCACTATCCATTTCTCTATTCATGACATCTCTTTTAATAAGGCATTGTGTGATTTAGGTTCAAGTATCAATTTAATGCCTTACTCTCTTGTTCAACAGCTTGGCTTGCCCGAACCTGTCCTTACTGGTCTCATTCTAGAGCTTGCTGATAGGTCCATTACCAGGACGAAAGGTGTGATTCAAGATGTGTTACTCATGGTTGAGGAGCTGCCCTTCTTGGTTGATTTCACAATCTTGGACATGAAAGAGAATCCATACATCCCTATCATCCTTGAGCGACCATTCTTGAAGACTGGTGGGGCGATTATTGACATGGAACAAGGTGATTTAACGTTCAAGGGGGCAGGATCCGAAGTGATTTTTGATCTCTACCCAAAATCAAATGCATCTCAAGATGAGGATAAGAAGATAGCAGAAGCAAGCCACAAGCCTCTCAATGAAATGGAAGAGTTGTTCATTAAGTTCTTGAAGAGTCAAAGTCCATTTCAGGATGTGGACGATGCAGGACATGAACTTGAATGCCAAGAAGTGATAGGGGAGAGACTCCATTCGAAGAGTCCACTTATCAATTCTTGTGACCCGAAAGTGAAAGAATCCCTCTATGAGTGTAATTCGAATGAGCTTAAGGATTATGCAAGGCTGGTGGAAGTTGGATCCCAGCAAGTCAAGAATGCACATCAGTTGAAGCCTGAGGAGAAGCCACCCAACCGTAAGAAGAGACAATTCACGAAGGGTGAGCTTGAAGCTATGAGGACCTCCAAAGGGTCCATTGAACCAGGATGAGGAATCAATCCAAAGTCCATCTAAAGACTCTAAACTTAGAGCTCTTTGGAGGCACCCCAAGACAGTATCTTTCTATATCTTTTCTTTCAAGTATTAACTTTTATGTCATTTAAGTTATTAAGTTGTTTTTAGTGAACTAACTCCATCTTGTGTAAGCAAGTGATGCAGCCCGAGTTGAGCTTTATGGAAGTATGGAGATCAACCACCATTGAATGAAGAAGAGTTCAAGAATCAAGCCAAACATTCAAGGATCAACCCATGACATGCACCCCTTCACTCAAGGTGCAATTATTCCTTGCCCTAGCTTTACTTTCATTTATATGATTCTATTCACTTGAGGGCAAGTGAGGTTCTAAGTGTGGAGGGGGGTCGTTTGCTAGGTCATTCGTAGGTGCATATCA
>JAOYMZ010011682.1:0-20870 GCA_025802335.1 Pinguicula primuliflora
CTTTACTTCATCAAGATTTACAATCTTATAAAATAAGGTCAGCTTCATCTGCAAATAATAGAAAACAGAGCAGCGTATATAATATAAATACGTAGAATCAAGGAGTCGGGCTACTCGACCAAGAATGGTAATCACGACTACAGGTGTCGGGTGACAGAACGCAGGCCACGGCCTGTATTCTTGTCTCTTGACCATAAATCGACTGAATCAACCCAGAGAATGAACGTTCAGATCACGGAATTAAGATTCTCACACAAAAATGCATGACCCATATCGAGACTAAATAATCATGTCCATAAATCAGTTAGAATTCAGAATCAAACGCACCTTCAAAAATAGAACACGGATTAGATCGTGGTGTCGGGTTACTCGATCAAACACGGCAATCACGACTACAAGGTTTCGAGTGACCGAGCATAGGCCGCGGCCTGTATTCTTGACAACAAATCGACTGAATTAACTCAAAGAAAAAATGTTCGGATCACATAATTGAAATTATCACACCAAAATGCATGTTCCATACCGGGAACTAAATAATCTTGTCCATAAATTAGCTAAAATTCAGAATCAAACGCACCTTGAAAAATGGAACACGGATTAGATCAAGGAGTCGGATTACTCAACCAAGCACGGTAATCACGACTACAAGGTGTCGGGTGACTGAACACAGGCCGCGGCCTGTATTCTTAACAAATCGACTTAATTAACTCAAAGAAAGAACGTTTGGATCACAGAATTGAAATTCTCAAACCAAAATGCATGACCCATACCAAGAACTAAATAATCTTGTTCATAAATCAGCTAGAATTCATAATCAAACGCACCTTCAAAAATAGAACACAGATTAGATTCGCCCTATTCATGCTGCGCCTGTTGATACTCTCAGTCTCTCTGTCTCTCTCGATCTCTTTGAATGTGTTTCCGGAAAAATTGAGCCTAGAATGGGGGAGAATAGAAGAAAAATGTTGATCTATATTTTCTGACGACCGAAAAATCGTAACGGTGGTTGAGGATGGTGGGAATGAGTGTTATTACATTAGTTGACACTTTAGTATCAGCATTTATTATGCTAAACTTAAATTTATTCAATTTTTAATTTACTTTTAAAGATGGAGATTATATTTACAATTCTTTTTTTGTAAGATTACTTTTCAAAAACAAATTTCTACTTTTGGGAATGGCCCGGCATAGCATTATTCAATTGCTTTTAGTACAGTTCCTGCATCCTAAAGTTAAAAACTTAAAATCTTCCTGTATTTCTCGACATCCAGAAGGGTTACCTTTTGGACGTCTAGCAATATTATTTTTGTTGCAATTCCTAAAATCAGGATTCTCCATTTCTCTAAAAATAGACCTGATATTAAATTGATAGAATCATCATGAATTGCAAAGATGTGTGAAGCTGCTCTACTATTCCTTTTTTTAATTAAAACTCGACGGCACGGACTTATATGTTGATGCAAAAAAGAGCTAGTAACGAGTGTGTAATGTTCGTACCTAAGCTAAAGTCCTAGTGCTTGTATAGAAAAACCTTAGTTCAAATTGCGTGAAAACAAATATAGACACATCACGTACTAAATAATACTTACCAAAAGTGGGAATGTATATGCATTGAATTGATGGCTTTATTGCTGAAAGCACCTGCAAATAGGCAAAGAAGATATGTAGGAATACCAAAATGTATCTGTTTGCGTTTCTATGAGGTTTTATTTGATGTTGTAAGTAATCCTCTGTCTTGATCGTGTTGGGGGTGCTGGGGAGTGTACTCTTCATGTTTGTTATGTCAGGGAATAGTTTGCACGCACCCAAATCAGCTAGTAAAGACTGAATAGTTGAGGAAATGTGAGGTGCTACTGATATCCAAACCTTGAGCCTAATTGTTTGTTATGTAATTACTGTGCAGAGGCTAAATTCCTTATTGAATTGCATGATTACTTGTCTTTCAATACTGCCTGATCGAGCTCTGAAGGAAAATGATCTGAGCTGCTGAAACGGTTTTCACCTGTAGCTGCACCTATCTAAGCCACTTGATTCTGCTTCTTGTAGCAAGACAGGATGGATCCAGCTGGGAACACTTTAAGCAATTTTTGAGCCACCAGCAAGGAGCCTCTATCTCGCCAAGGTCCTTTTCGAGGGTCTACGAATCCGCTGGTTACTATAGATGAGTCAACTGTTGAAATGAAAAAGTCCCACATCGGAAATGGGAAGTGAAAATGAGGAATATAAATAAGAATAGTAGGATAAGGCCAATTATCTTGGTACCAGGGTTTTGAGGATGATACCCACATTCCTAGTTTGTTCACCCCACATGCACCCACCCACGCGAGACCCGGTATTCCCACTGTGAGTTCGGGCTCAGTTTATTCAAGGGGCTCGTGACCCATATTTGGGCCGGCCCAGTTTAATTAAAAATTATATTTCAACATCAACTTCAATATCAAAAATAGAGATGCCTACTCCTTGAAGGAAATTCAGGCCTTTCACAGTTGCTCCTGCTGCAGAAGCCCCAAAGCACATCACCTTGCTTGTTACGAAGAACGCAACCTGCTCCTGGGTGTCCAGAGTTAGCCTTAACATATCGTGCTATGTTTAGTTTAATACCATTTCCGAATATTGCGTGTACAAATTTAAGCACCTTCGACCACTAAATTTAAAATGTAAGATTGGTTAGGGTCCATTCCAAAATCAAACTTCATATCCAACCTCAATCTTCACTAAATTATATCAAATTGCCGTGAGTATTTAAATCAATTTTTTAGGGAACTCAATATTTAAATTAAAACACTAGAAGAAAAAAAAATGGAATAGGAAGAAGGAAATAGAAAATAATTGTGTTACACATAGTGTTCTAGAGTATGGGAGCTGGGCGGCCAATCCTCCAACCGCCTCGATGGGCGGCCGCCAGACAGTTTTACTTCCCGTTTTTTATTTTAATGTACATGTTAATTTAGCAATTTATGTCGTTTTGAAAGTTTATAAAATTCTTTGTCAAAGACTTTATATTATGTGATTGTTATAAATTTTTTAATTTCTCCATAGTTTTGATTTTGTAAAGCTAAATTTCTAACAGAGATATATCACAAGACATATAAGTAACGAAAAAAAAACTTGTGTTCATTTTATTTCCAAAAGATGTCAGATACAGAGAAACTCAGCCCTATGAAAAAGCCATTATTATTAATGCACTCTCTGGTCTGGCCTTTCATGTCTTTGATTCTACACAAAGACGACACGGAACTGGCATTGCTGCTCGCTCAAGTTGCATCGGCGGGGAAGTTGTTGAGCCCTCTGATAAATCTGCTCGGACTGGCCTCTTGAGCCATATCCTTGTCCCCGTTCTCGCTCGCTTTCACTTCCTCCATAGCCATATCCCTGTCCCTGTCCCTGTTCCTGCTGAGTTTGCCTTGCTGCGTGCCTGATAGCCTCGCACTGGCACTGGTCTTGTACATTCTTCAGCTCCTGGCAGCATTGTCTCAGGTTATCCTCTTCCTGATGGCGCCATGGATTTGCAGCGACCATTTCAACCATTTCATCATCTCCTCCTCGGCTTTGTGACAAGTACCTCTGGCAGCTGTTGAACCGCCTTCCCTGAAGCTGCTGGCGGCACTGTTGCTGCCTTCCTGGATTGGCTTCCTCGTCGACGGTGGTGGTGACCGTGGTGGTAGTGTAGGTGTTTGCTGCGACCAGCGCCACCATAGCCATCGCCAGAACAACTGTAAGTGAAAGCTTGTTCGCCATATTTGATTGCTACTCAAGAGAAAAACAGATTGTTAGTGATGATAGTTGTGGAGGGGAAGAATGGTTTATATAGTGGTTGTGCTGGACTGCATGGCTTTTACGTGTTTGATGACAAATACCAGGTGTATTCATTTTATACAAGTGGCTGAGCACTGAGCAGAGCGTTTTCAATCTTCCACATAAAATTTACACTAAATGTGCATATGCAGGTGTCTGAAACGTTGGCCTACTAATGCTGCCAAACTACATTACACATTTTGGAAGCCTAAATCTCCATTTTGTGCTGAGCATAGCGTTTTCGTGCTTCCACGTCAAACGTTAATATCGATACAGGGAAGTTGGAAGCCTAAATCTCCAAATGATCGTCTTATTAAAGAAGGATTTTTTTATAAATAGAATTTGAACACGTTATTTGTGAATACAATTGTCACTCTCATATTACTTCGTATTTGGAGGAATTTGAAGAATTTGAAGTTTTTCTATGTTATGTGTCTTACTGCCTAATTGTTAGTATGTAACAGTCTTAGTTCCACCTTCGTGATATTTCTAATTAGTTTGAAGAAAATAAAGAATACGAATTTACGTGGTTCGGCAAAGTCTATATGCACGGGAGAAAGCACTTCTTCCTTTATTTTCTACGCTTTACAATGTACAGAGACTCTCCTTTATATAGAAGTTACAAGGAATCATCAAATGTATGATAACTCCCGAGATTATGAGAAATTTAATCTCGGGGACAATGGGGGAAGATTTGGTCAATCTTCCCCTAATAATCCTTTAACTAACACTCCCCTCAAGTTGAGCAATGGGATGTCCAATACCCAACTTGTTAATAACATTATGGAAGGCTCTTCCAGTAACCGCCTTAGTGAGGATGTTAGCAACTTGATCTTCAGACCTCACGAATGGGAGAGAAATGACACCAGCCTCCAGCTTCTCTTTTATAAAGCGTCGGTCCACCTTTACATGCTTGAGTCTGTTATGCTGCATTGGATTCTCTGCAATGTGCACTGCAGCTTTGTTATCAAACCTCAAGGGACACGGTTGGTCTGGTTGAAACTCAAGCTCACTCATCAACTTCTGTAGCCACAGGACCTCAGCCATGCCCCTAGCGATTCCCCTAAACTCCGCCTCTGCACTAGATAGGGCTATCACCTTCTGCTTCTTGCTCCTCCACGTAACAAGATTGCCTCCCACAAATGTAAAGTAACCTGCCGTAGATTTGTGATCCATCGAATTACCGGCCCAGTCTGCATCTATATATGCCTCCAACCTCAAATGACCATTATTGCAGAAGAGTACTATAGTGTCAGGGGTACCCTTCAGATATCTCACAATTCTCAGCGCCGCATTCATGTGATCCTTCTGCGGTGAGTGCATAAACTGACTCACCACACTCACTGCATAGACAATATTTGGTCCTGTATGGGAAAAGTAAATCAACTTCCCCATAAGATGTTGGTATCTCTCTCTATCAGTGCTTTCTCCATTATCCAAAATGCAAAGACCATGGTTAGAAGCCATGGGAGTGTCAGCCGGCTTATAATCCAGTAGTCCAGTCCTGCCAATAGGTCCAGAACATACTTCCTATGGGAGATATGTATTCCTACTTTAGATCTCATCACCTCTATGCCGAGAAAGTACTTCAAGTTTCCCAAATCCTTCATCTCAAATTCACTGAACATACTCGTCATCAACTCCTCCATCTCAACCTCATCATCTCTTGTGTTCACCATGTCATCAACATATATAATTAGACATGTAATCTTCCCACTCCTCTTCTTAATGAACAAGGTGTGATCCGAATTGCTTTGTACATAACCGTATCTCCTCATAGCAAGAGTAAATATTCCAAACCATGCTCTGGGAGACTGCTTCAGTCCATATAATGCTTTCCTTAGTCTACACACCTCATTTGGACGAAAGGTGTGAGCGAGTCCTGGTGGACCTTCCATATAAACTTCCTCTGCTAAATCCCTATGCAGGAAGACATTCTTCACATCGAACTGAAACAATGGTCACCCTCTATTTGCTGCAACAGAGGATAGTACACGAATAGTATCAATTTTCGCAACAGGTGAGAAAGTCTCATAGTAATCCACTACATAGGTCTGAGTGTAGCCCTTAGCCACCAGTCTCGCCTTATACCGCTTACTGAACCATCAGCTCTCCTCTTGATCGTATATACCCACTTACATCCAATAGTGCACTGCCCTGCAGGCAGTGAACAGATCTCCCAAGTGTGATTCTTTTCCAGAGCACTCATCTCCATCCTCCATAGCCTGTTTCCATTCAGGGATCACCCATGCCTCTTTCACATTCTTTGGGACTTCAGTCTGATACATAGCCATCGTAAAAGCTCTCGCCCCTTCGGACTCTCTCTCCCTGAACAGGTTTGCCATAGGATATCTCTTCTCTCCTGGAATGTGGTCTGGAGAGAAGCGACGAACTGGAACCCCTCGTGTACTTCTGGCAGGTAGAACTCGAGTAGGTAGCGTCGGAGGACTATCCAAAGGAGTACCCTGCACATCATCAACAGACGAGATAGGTATAATAGAGATATCAGTGGACTGAGTTGGGCTTACCTCGATATCTGGCGAAGGAAGATCCACTGGGCAGGGCATGGGCTGACGGCTCGTCGAAGAAAAGGATGACGGGCTCAATGGCTGGCTTGCCACAAAAGAAGTGATCTATTCTAGTACGTCACCCTGTGTATCCCCCTGACGACTAGAAGGGATAGTATGGTAATAGAATTTGGACTCGACAATGTCACAATGTAACGTAGTAAACACTCGTTTCGATGCCGGGTCGAAACACCGATACCCTTTCTGATTGATACTGTAACCCACAAAAGCGCACTTCAGCGCACAAGCATCCAACTTAGTCCTGTGGATCTTTGGAATATGTACAAACACGGAACACCCAAACACCCTAGGGAATAGGGTAAGATACGACGACACAGAATAGTGCACAGATAAAGCCTGAATAGGTGTCTGAAGACCAAGAGTTTTTGTGGGCAAGCGATTAACCAAATACGTAACAGTGCCCACAGCTTCAGGGCAGAAATATTAACGAACCCCTCAATCTAGCATGATAGATCTAGTTATCTCCAATAGAATTCGATTCTTACGTTCTGCGACTCCGTTTTGCTCAGGAGTATAAGGGCACGTAGTCTGATGAACGATTCACTTTTTAGAAAGGAATTGAGTCATAGACTGATTCACAAATTCCCTGGCATTATCAGTCCGAAAAATCTTCACGGAAGCATTAAATTGCGTCATAATCATGCGGTAAAACTGAAGAAATTTCCCAAAAATATCAGACTTCTGTTTAAGAAAATAAATTCAGCACATACGAGTGCAATCATCCACAAATAAAAGAAAATACCGGAGTCCCCCGCCTCCAACAACCGGAGCGGGTTCCCACACATCAGAATGAATAAGTTCAAAGGGCTTAGCAGAGTGAGACACGCTAGGAGAAAACGACGACCTATGTGCCTTAGCTCGAGCACATGAGTCACAGCGAATAGGAAAGGAGGATAATCGAGGAAACAACTTTTGTAGGTACCCATCAGATGGATGACCTAACCGTTGATGCCATAACCACCCCTTATTATCTCGAATAGCTAGGGTACGTCCTGGTAGAACAGCCTCATCCACATAGTACAGCCCAGCCCTCTCAGTGCCACGCCCAATGATCTCCTTCATCCGAATATCCTACAAAATACAAAAGCCCGGATAAATCAGCACAGTGCAATTTAATTCCTTCGTAACATGGGATATGGATAATAATTTATGCAAGAGGGATGGCGCAAGGAGACAGTTGGATAATTTTATCGACGGAGTAATCTCAATTTTCCCTGCTCTGGTGACTGGTAACATTTCCCCATTCGCCGTCTAAATTATTTTCTTTCGGGGAACCTGATCACTAATTAAATCTGACGGATCATAAGTCACAGTGTCAGTAGCACCACAATCAAAAATCCACTTATTATCCCGGGATGAATGAGAACTAAGTAATGCATATGAAACATCGTCATCAAAATTATCGAAACACCCTTCCCCGAAAAATTTAGATCCACCTGGGCTCAATTTCATCAAATGTTTCGTCCCTGTCCCTTTTAGCTGCATACAGTTCAGCCCACTTACTGGTTGCAGCCTTATACGCATACCCAAATGAGAGAAAATTGGCTCCTTGCGCCAGTTCGGCCCACTGTTAAAAATGGAGACAGAGCGAGGTAAGGGTTTCATACCTGTGATTCCGCCTCCTTGCGTAGGTCCGTTCATTACTGTATTTCCTCCTTCAGATCTGGTCTCCCACTGCCGGTATTGTCCCTCGTTCGTCATCTCCGGAGCTAGGTTGTCGTCGGTTAATCGCCTTCCGATGCCAACCGCCACAAATCCCTCACCCTCTGTCATCTCCTCTTCCAACCCGTCGCTGATGGCAAATGTGCCTGTTCTATTTCCAGCAATGTGCCGTGGTGGCAGACCACCTAGGAAGCGACGGCAGTCCCTCCATATATGTCTCTGGATGCCGCAGTGATGACAGAAATGTGTATCTTTTGCCGGAAATGATGATTTGGATCCATCTTTGGCCGTTTCTGATCCGCCAGTGTTTGTCGCCGGAGCTTCGGCCAGGTGGTGTGTGGCTCTACGTCGGTGAAAGGCCAATTCCGGGTCATGGGGTAGTCTGGATTCCCTGGCCCGCTCCATTTTGTTGACCCGGGCCCGAAGCCTGGCCCATTCCCATATGTCGGCAACCCGGCCCATTTTTCAAGCCCGACCCAACTTTCAAACCCGAACCAATACCATCAGTGTCTGCGGATTCTTTCTGACCAGGGCCCAAAATCTGCATTCTTGCTGCTTCTTGCCTAACAGTAGCATAGGCTACATCAATATCAGGTAAAATTTTCTCTTTCAGAATGTCTCTTACGATCGGATCGAACACATTATCTAGTCCGGCCAGAAATTTGAATAATCTGTGTTCATTCTGTAATTCCTGAAAAATTAGAATATTGCCTGCTTCGATCATAGGATTCGGCCTGCGGCGATCTATTTCCATCCAGAGATCTTTGATAGTACTGTAATAATCTTCAATCGTATTCTCACCTTGTTTTAATTGATCTGCCCTTGTGGTGAGATCAAAAATTTGTAGGTTGTCCTCCCCTGCTTGGAAGACTTTAGCGAGTCCTTTCCACAGTTCGTGGGCATTCGGGAAATTCAGATATTGCCTCGAGAGACCCCGTTCAATGTTCTCAGATATCCACCCGTAGACTTGAAGGTCATTCTCCCACCAAGATTGAAATTCTGGATCCTTCTTTGCCGGTGGTGCGGGATTGCCTGTGAGATGACGAATCCAGCCACGACCTCCAACCGCTATCTCGATGTGGTGCTTCCACACCGGATAATTACTATTGTTCAGTGGTTCCTCCAGAACCACATTCGTCGGATTTCCTCCTCCATTCGAAGACTTCTCCTTCGGTACAATTTGTGCCTGAGCAGCACCTCCTTGCATTAATTTCTCAAGCGTTTGCCCTAGAACTTTGGCCGCTTCTGCAAGCGTCGTCGCCTGTTCTGCCATGGCTGCCGCTGTCCACCTTGACTAGGTAGATGAACATTCCGGGTTCGTAACCTGCTCTGATACCATGAAGAAAATAAGGAACACGAATTTACGTGGTTCGGCAAAGCCTACGTCCACGGGAGAAAGCACTTCTTCGTTCTTATTTTTTCACACTTTTTCAATGTACAGAGACTCTCCTTTATATAGAGGTTACAAGGAATAATCAAATATATGGTAACTCCCGAGATTATAGGAAATCCAATCTCGGGAGATAATGGGGGAAGATTTGGTCAATCTTCCCCTAATAATCCTCTAACTAACAGAGGCTTCTGCAGCAATACTTCTTCAAAGGTATCGTTCAAATAAGTGTTAATCATCTGTACCCATTCTCCAATTTTGCTCCAGATTTTCGCCGATACTGTGCATTGACGGAAAATGTGTTGTGTAGTTTCTTGCAGTCTGTTATCTGGATCATCAAATAAATTGATTGATATTTATGTGTGAAATCTGTATGAAATATTTCAACAGCTGATAGCATCCCCTTAGCATGTTAGCAAAACCATATAGATGCTTTTATATATGCTTCCGGATCCTTAATCCAACATCAAATCATACCGAGTTACTTTCTTTCCACAAACTCTATATGGTGGCAACCCAAGTAGGTTATCCTAGTGGTGGAGGACCTGAATCCCACAGTTGGATATTCAAGTTCAAATCCCACTGGGGATAAAACAACTCATTTGGGTCACGGCTTAGGGCTTTGACCCTAATTCAACCGGTTCGTTTGTAGGGGCCGCCGTGTATGAACCCCTGTAGGACTAGCAAGGTCCGAAGGACTTGAATACCCATATGTTATCCAAAAACTCCATACGGGGTGGCGTGCCAAATGGCCTTCCACCCCTCTTTTCCTACTCGGGAATGAAATAGTTGTGGGTTCGTCTTGGAGGTTTGCTTTTTTTTTTTATAGCTGGAGGTTGGTTGTCCCACTAAAAGTGAATAAATTACCGTGAAAGGTAAGAGGTGCATTAGCACCAAATTCGTATGTTCGAGCATAATTTGTTAAACGTTGATAGCCCTAGTAAGAATTAATAAATTAGGCTGACACTTAGCAACATATTGGTATGACATCTGAATTCCTCAATGTGTCCAATCTCATCAATAACGCCCTAGGTCGGACTAAGTCAGTACAGTCCGTCAAGAATCTAGATACAAGAATTCGGTGATCCATTACAGATTTTTTGCAACAACTTCCGACCAATGTTTGAGAGGTTGGAAAGTGGAAGTGTGGCGGTCGGATGCCGCTTAGTGCCCCGGGTATCTCGACGTCTAACCACAAGGCACGACAATTTTTTTAAAAAATTTATTTTCCCGGCCGCTTGACTGCTCTAACGAGCCCAAATTTGGCCCAGCCGGTCCTAAAATGTTGCATAGGCGATGCATTCTCAAAAATGCTTCCGACCATGGAAGGTTTAAGAGGTGCATCTTAGTATTTACAGCAAATTGGTATGTTAGACGTGCTATTCTCCCATTTTGTTTAACCAATTTCAATGTAGATAATTTTATTTTATGCAAGTACATGAGACATTTGTACGTGCCAGGTTATTAATTTGTCAAATTCTATTAATGAATGTGGTCAGTTCTTGGTACAAAATTATTTAATACGGCAGTTGGCAATCGAGAAAGAAGATGGTGTGCATCAATAGAAAACTGATAAATCCCACGGCCTCTGTCCCGCGACTATCCCACGGCCAAGCAAAAAGGTGTTGCTGTGCTTGGTGGGTCCCACCATAAATCAGGTGGGACCCACCACATTTCCGGAAGTCGCAAACAATGCGTGTCTATAATGCGTGGGAAAAATCGGGACTCGCATCAACATTTTCATAGAGCTTAGGGTACTTCCAAAATGTCAATTTTTGTTGTATAGAACACGAATAAATTGGACAAAGGATAATATGGTAGCTGGCAAATGGCAATGCATCTTTTGATGTACAAGAACTTCTCCGGCTGACCCGGATAACTTGGGTGTACCAGATAGGGCTGACCCAGGCAATTAGGCTCATCTATTTTTTTTCATCTAAGACAATTTTCCGTAATTTATAGTTATTTTTTATTGTAATGGTACAAACTACAATCCAATTCAAGTAGGCTCAATTGATGAGATGAATACTTTACAATGTGGAGGTCCTAGTTTCATATCTTTAACTATCAAAAAAGGAAATTGCTTCATGTACTATACAAAACCGAAAAAGCTGACCGAAAATGAGGGAAATGGCGAAACTACCCCTGACCCAACTGTGTTACTGTACTCAGTGGGAGGACAATTTCGTCACTCTCCTCATTTTCGGTCAACTTTTTCTGTTTGGTGTAGTACAGCTAGCACAGCTCATCAAAAAATGGTACATGTTAGTTAGAGGATTATTAGGGGAAGGTTTGACCAAATCTTCCTCCATTATCTCCCGGGATTAGATTTCCCATAATCTCGGGAGTTACTATACATTGAATGATTCCTTGTAACCTCTATATAATGGAGAGTCTCTATACATTATAAAGTGTGAAAAAATAACAAGGAAGAAGTGCTTTTTCCCGTGGACGTAGGCTATTGCCGAATCACGTAAATTCGTGTTCTTTATTTTCTTCATGGTATCAGAACAGGTTTCGAACCTGGGACGTTCATCTATCTAGTTTCGCGTGAGAGAGTGCCATGGGAGAATTAGCGGCGACGCTCGCGGCGGAGGTGACCAAGGTCTAGGGCAAACTCTCGAAAAGTTGATGTAAGGAGGTGCTGCTCAGGCATAAATTGTTCCAAAGGAGAAATCTTCAAGTGGAGGAAATCCTTCTAATGTGGTTTTGGAGGAACCATTGAACAACAATAATTATCCAGTGTGGAGGCGACGCATTGAGATCGCCGTAGGAGGCCGCGGTCGGATCCACCATCTTACAGGCAACCCTGCACCACCGACGGCAGAGTATCCAGAATACCAGTCTTGGTGGGAGAATGAACTCTAGGTTTATGGGTGGATATCGGAGAATATCGAATGCAATCTTTCAGGGTAATATTTGAACTTTTCGAATGCTAACGAAATCTAGAAAGGACTTGCTAAGGTCTTCCAAGCATGGGATGATAACTTACAAAATTTTTATGTCACCACCAGGGCAGATCAATTAAAATAAGGTGAGAATACCACCGAGGATTATTACAGTGCTATTAACGATTTATGGATGGAAATAGATCGCCGCAGGCCAAACCCTATGACTGAAGCAAGAGATATTCTCAAGTTCAAAGAATTGCAGAATGAACACAGATTGTTCAAATTTCTGGCCGGATTAGACAACATGTTTGATCCAATCGTAAGAGACATTCTAAAGGAGAAGGTTTTACCCGATATTGATGAAGCATATGCCACTGTGGAAGAGAAGCTGCTCGAACTCATATTCTTGGCCCTAAACAGAAAGATTCTGCTGAAGGATATGGTCTCGGGTCAGGACTTTGGATCGGATTGGGGTCTAGGGTTGGGTCGGGTTGCTGACCCACAGGCACAGGTCGAGATTCAGATACGGTTACCCGAATGGAATGGGTCCGCCCATCCCGCGACCCGATTCCGCACCGTCGCAAGCACTACCGCAAAACAACCTACCACCGCCCGCCCGGAGCTCCGGTTATACTTCTCGCGGATCAAAAATGGCCAAGGATGGTCTGAACTCGTCATTTTCGGCAAGGGACACGCGCTATTGTCACCACTGTGGCGTCCAGGGCCATATTCGGCGCGACTGCTGGTGCTTCCACGGTAGCCATCCACCAACAACTCGGCATGGCACCGGAAACCGAGCTGAGACGGTCGCAATCGGTAAGGGACTAGATGAAGAAGCATCTGGGGAAGGAGGGTTTGTGGCCGTCAGTGTGGGAAGGCGACTAAACAGCACCGACGACCACCCTTAGGAGCAAATCTGTAACGGGAATGACCGCAAAGAGACCAGACCACGAAATGGTGCTGGGACGACGCAGGAAGAAGGAGGAAATGCATGTTTGAACCCTAGGGCGCGGAAATTACATTCTTACCCTGTATTTAATTTGAATATATCTAAACAGAGGCAACAACATGTGGATCGATTTTTGATGACACTAGATGGCCAGTTCGGCCAATTTTTTAATCCGAAAAAGGTTGGAGAGGGGCTGTTTTCTAATAAAAAAAAGGGAGATAGACTTACAAATTTTTTCTGAAAATATTTTATATGGGTCTAAATTTTTTGGAGAAGGATGCTTTGGAAATTTCGATGATGATATTTCTTATGCGCTACTTAATTCGCATTCCTCTCGGGTTAGTAAGTGGATTTTTGATTGTGGTGCCACTGATACTGTGACTTATGACTCTTCAGATATAATTACTAATCAGATTCCTTAGAAGAAAATCATTCATACAGCAAATGGGGAAATGCTACCTGTCACCGGAGCTGGGAAATTCGAGATTACTCCATCGATGAAATTGTCAAATTGTCTTCTTGTGCCATCTCTTTCACATAAATTATTGTCTTTATCACATGTGACGCGGGAACTGAATTGCATAGTGCTTATATATCCGGGTTTTTGTATTTTGCAGGATATTCAGACGAAGGAGATCATTGGGCATGACACTGAAAGGGCTGGGCTGTACTATGTGGATGAGGCTGCTTTATCAGGGCGTACTCTAGCTGTTCAAGATAGTAAGGGGTGGTTATGGCATCGGCGGTTGGGTCATCCATCTGATGGATACCTACAGAAATTATTTCCTAGATTATCGTATTTTCCTATTCGCTGTGACTCATGTGCTCGAGCTAAGACACATAGGTCTTCATTTTCTCCTAGTATGTCTCACTCTGTTAAATCTTTCAAACTGATTCATTCCGATGTGTGGGGACCTGCTCTGGTTGTTGGAGGCGGGAGACTCTGGTATTTTCTTTTATTTGTGGATGATTACACTCGTATGTGTTGGATTTATTTCCTTAAACAGAAGTCTGATGTTTTTGGGAAGTTTATTCAGTTTTATCATATGCTTAAAACCCAATTTGATGCATCTGTGAAGATCCTTCGTACTGATAATGGCAGGGAGTTTGTGAATCAGTCAATGACCCAATTCTTCTCCAAAAAGGAGATTGTTCACCAAACAATGTGTCCTTACACTCCCGAACAAAATGGAATGGCAAAATGTAAGAATCGGATTTTGTTGGAAATAATGAGGTCTATTATGTTGGACTCGGGAGTTCCTAAATATTTCTGGCCTGAGGCTGTGGCCACCGCTACATATTTGGTGAATTGCTTACCCACAAAAACTCTGGACCTTTGAACACCTATCCAGGCATTACCTGTGCATTGTTCTGTGCCGTCATACCTCACTCTCTTTCCTCGGGTGTTTGGGTGTTCAGTGCTTGTACATATTCTGAAGGGTCATCGGACTAAATTGGATGCTTGTGCGTTGAAGTGCATTTTTGTGGATTATGGTGTCAATCAAAAGGAATATCGGTGTTTTAACCCTGTGTCGAAACAAGTGTTTACTACGTTACAATGTGACTTTGTAGAGTCTGAGTTTTATTACCATACTATCCCTTCTAGTCGTTAGGGGGAGACACAGAGTGACGTACTAGAATGGATCACTCCTTCTTTGGCGAGCCAGCCATTGAGTCAGACATCATCTTCTTCAAGTCCTCAGCCCACGCCCATGTCTTGCCCAGTTGATCCACCTTCTCTGGATATCGAGGTTAGCCAAACTGAGCCCACTAACATATCTGTTATACCTAACTCGTTTGTTGATGATGTGCAGGTTGTAAAGACCCCTTCTCCACTTCCTTCCCGTGTCTTGCCTCCCAGGAGTACTCGAGGGTTTTTAGCCCAATGCTTTTCTCCAGATCATATTCCAGGGGAAAAGAGGTATCCTATGGCAAACTTGTTCAGGGGGAGAGAGTCCAAAGGGGCAAGGGCTTTTACGATGGCTGTGTGTCAGGAGAAGATTCCAAAGAATGTGAAAGAGGCATGGGCGATCCCTGAATAGAAACTGGCAATGGAGGATGAGATGAGTGCTCTGGAAAAGAATCATACATGGGAGATGTGTCTACTGCCTGCAGGGAAGCATACTGTTGGATGTAAGTGGGTATATACGATCAAGAGGAGAGCTGATGGTTCAGTAGAGCGGTATAAGGCGAGACTGGTGGCTAAGGGATACACTCAGACCTATGGAGTGGATCGTTGTGAGACTTTTTCACCTGTTGCAAAAATTGACACTATTCGTGTACTATTCTCCATCGCAGCAAATAGAGGGTGACCCTTGTTTCATTTCGACGTAAAGAATGCCTTCCTGCATGGGGATCTAGCAGAAGAAGTTTATATGGAAGGTCCACCAGGGTTCTCTCACACCTTTTGTCCAAATGAGGTGTGTAGACTAAAGAAAGCATTATATGGATTGAAGCAGTCTCCCAGAGCATGGTTTGGGAGATTTACTCTTGCTATGATGAGATACGGTTATGTACAGAGCAATTCGGACCACACCTTGTTCATTAAGAAGAGGAGTGGGAAGATTACATGTCTGATTATATATGTTGATGGCATGGTGATCACAGAAGATGATGAGTATGAGATGAAGGAGTTAAGGACAAGTTTGTTCAATGAATTTGAGATGAAGGACTTGGGGAACTTGAAATACTTTCTCTGCATATAGGTGGTTAGATCGAAAGTGGGATTACATATCTCCCAGAGGAAGTATATTCCAGGCTTGTTAGCAGAGACTGGACTACAGGATTTCAAGCCGGCTGACACTCCCATGGTTTCTAACCATGGTCTTCGCATTTTGGATAATGGAGAAAGCACTAACAGAGAGAGGTACCAGCACCTTGTGGGGAAGTTGATTTACTTGTCCCATACACGACCGAATGTTGCCTATGCAGTGAGTGTGGTGAGTCAGTTTATGCATTCACCACAGAAGGATCACATGGATGCGACACTAAGAATTGTGAGATATCTGAAGGGTACCCATGACACTGGAGTACTCTTTTGCGATAATGGTCATTTGAGGATGGAGGCGTATACGGATGCAGACTGGGCTGGGAACCCGATAGATTACAAATCTACGGCGGGTTACTTTATATTTGTAGGAGGTAATCTTGAGACGTGGATGAGTAAGAAGCAGAAGGTGGTAGCTCTATCTAGTGCAGAGGCAGAGTTTCGGGAAATTGCTAGGGGCTTGGATGAGGTTCCATGGCTACAGAAGTTGATGAGTGAGCTTGGGTTTCCACCAGACCAACCTTGTCCCCTGAGGTGTGATAACAAAGCTGCAGTGCACATTGCAGAGAATTCAGTGCAACATAACAGAACCAAGCATATAGAGGTGGACCGACACTTCATAAAAGAGAAGCTGGAAGCTGGTGTCGTTACTCTCCCATTCGTGAGGTTTCAAGATCAACTTGCTGACATCCTCACTAGGGCGGTTACTGGAAGAGCCTTTCATGACGTCATTAACAAGTTGGGTATTGGAACCCCATTACACAATTTGAGGGGGAGTGTTAGTTAGAGAATTATTAGGAGAAGATTTGACCAAATCTTCCCCCATTATCTCCCGAGATTAGATTTCCCATAATATCGGGAGTTATCATACATTGAATGATTCCTTGTAACCTCTATATAAAGGAGAGTCTCTATACATTATAAAGTGTGAAAAAATAACAAGGAAGAAGTGCTTTCTCCCGTGGACATACGCTATTGCCGAACTACGTAAATTCGTGTTCGTTATTTTCTTCAAGAACAAAAAACCATCTGAAGCATATTTTGCAATACAATTTACTAGTATATCAACAAGTGTTTTAGAAAATATTGGATAGTCAGGTTTCGCCTAACACCTAGTCGATCAAGAAGCATATAAGCAGCCTAAACGGGGTGCTTAGTCGCCATTCGTTCAGTACCGAGTGTGAATGCTCAATGCTAAATGCTGTCTAGATAGCCTAGGTGACTCAAACATAGCTATAAACTTTGCCAAATGATAAAACAATCAAACTTGATGATACATGTTACTATGATTGACAAAATGGATCGGGTGGTGGAGTTGGACACAATGATTCACTACTAACGAAATTATTCCATTTTTATAACTGCACATACTTGTGGATTATCCCCGCTTGTTCAAGTGAGCGTGGAATAACCTTCTAGCAACGAAAGTTGCAAATTTCAGCTTGCCCAACTGCAACAAATAAACTGCTAGGTGTACTGTACTGGATCACAACTGTGCCAAATTTGGTACAACCAAATTTTAGCAACATTGAGTTACTGAAAAAAATCGGTCATTGTTTTCAAAATTCTTTATCGAAATCTTTTGAGAATACAGGGCTCCTCTCCTCTGCACGCAGGGGCAGATGGAGGCAGGGGAGAAGGCAGATACCATGGTTCGAATTGCATTGAGACGAATAATATTGAGGGAGCTCTAAGATTTTCTTCGCTGGAGCAATGCTCCCCATAGTCCCATGAAGTACGACTTATTGGCAGAGATGAAGTCATCCACGATTCGGAACTCCGGGAGACAGGCGTACCTATTTCGAAGTGATGCATGTTTTTTGTTTTGCTTTCAAATTAGTGAGTACGAAAGTCACTTCCTATATATAAAAAAACGAAATCTTGTGAGAATTGATCCATTTTGGCCCAAAAAATAAAATAAAATTCAATAAATATAAATTTAAATAAGAATAAACTTAATTCAAAAATTAAATGATATAATTTGATTATCGAAAATGAATTCTACCCGAAAAATCTCTACAAAAAAATTCTGAAAATATTGAAAAAAAAGATTAGGCAATTCAAAATTGCCGAAAAAAACTAATTATATGGGACCCGAAACCATGGCAGTTTGGTCTGTTGGTAATCAGATGAACTCCTAAATAAGAGGTCTCGAGTTCAAGCCTCAGCAAAAGCGCTTGACCTTGTCTAATCCATTGGAGCCTTTGGACTGGGTGCAGGTCCCTTAGATTAGTCAAAAGTGTAAAAAACTATCGGATACTGGGGAGGAGTGTTAGAAAACCAACCCACCACTCTCTGGGCTCGGGCCTCGTGTGCGCAAGTGCGCGCATGTGTGGGCCAACTTAAATAGGTGTATGTAGGCTACTCTCATTAAAACCTTAAGTCCAAGGTGATTATTGTAGCACAACATTCCTATTTAAGTTGGTTGATAATTGTTTCTCTAATCGGTATGGAACATATTCCAATACTTCCTCTCAAGTCCAACTAGGTATACCCTGTTGGACTTGGATAACAATGACTACATTGGGCCAAACCTCCATGAGCCCCCCACCCATGGGTACAACACTCTGGAATCCCCTCCAGAAACAAACTCGAGCCTCAGACCATCCGCTCCGATACTATGTTACAAAACCAACCAGCCACTCTCTGGGCTCGGGCCTCGTGTGCGTAGGTGCGCGCGTGTGTGGACCAACTTAAATAGGTGGATGTGGGCTACTCTCATTAAAACTTTGAGCCCAATGTGATAGATTGTAGCACCACATTCCTATTTAAGTTGGTTGACAATTATTTCTTTAATCGGTATGGGACATATTTCAACCAGGTGCGAGAATATTTTTCCTAATTACCTACTTAAAAAAAATTATACATGACCCGTTGCGCTTGAGATCCGGTAAAGCTATATTTTCCGGTGCAACAATTTGATAGCCGGAGGTGGAAATTTGTTTTCATTATTATTTTTTAATCATGCGCTGATGTATGATATTTTTTAAAGGATCAAGGACAGTGGGGCCCACCCCGTGTACAATTGCCCTTGGAAAGCCCACATCATCCTCGAATATTTGCATCTCCATTTCCATTTGCATTACCATTTGCATTTTCATTACCATTTGCATTTGGGATATTGTTTGCGGACGGATAATTCTATTCAAAGATAAATTCAAATTACTCATTAATATGAGGTTGTTATGTATATGTTGTCGAGTGTGGTTGAACTCAATATTGTACTTTGTAACCTATTACAGTAGGTTGTTGGTATTGTTCACTAAAGACCTGTTTTGCACGAGATGCTTTTGATTCCAATTGTGCTTATAAGCACCTTTTAAAATAAAATGAGTATTTTGCGTAATACAAGTATTAGTGCTTGTGCTTTTTTTTACAACATCTCTCTTCTTAAAAATAAGCATCTCATGAGATGCTTTTTTCCCTTCTTAAAAATAAGCATGACATTTCTGTAATAATATTCAAATCTAAATATTTTTATAACCAAATTAACCTTTTCAAATATACTTTAATTAAATAGATTAAGGTCATTTTAGTAATCTAATGTTAAATTTGTTATTCATAATTAAAATAAAATTTTAAATGATTATTTTTAAGCACTTGCGCAAAACACCATAGATTCTAAAAATAAGAAAAAATAATAGAAAAAGTACTAGAAGAAGTAGTAATGCTTTTGCGCAAAACATGTCTTAAATTATCAAAATAAAAAAATTTGCATTTGCATTTGCATTTGCATTTGCATTTGCATTTGCATTTGCATTTGCATTTGCATTTGCGTTTTGATCTTTCAAGATGAACGTTAGGACAGAGAAGCGGTGTGACCTGGTGGGCGTTCTCAACATTTGACTTTGACCGAATTCATCTAAAGAGAGGGGGTGGAAGGCAATAAAAGAATTCATTTTGAGAAAGAAAAGAAAAGAAACAGGGGGGAAGAAAAGTCACACCTTCCGACTCCTTTCCTCTCTCGGCTCAGCCATTTTTAGTGGAATTCTCAAAACAGTATATATGGTCGCCCCCATACACTCTGACTCTCTCAACTTGTGTTGTACTGGGAACAAACCCCACAATTCGGAATATAGCTTTCTGTTGGAAGTTTTTATAGATTCGAAGAATTATACGGGGAATTCCATCTCTTGTTGAAGGTATACATACCTTTGTCTTGCTTCGTTGTTGGTTTACACACGGATTGAGCTTTTCTCTAGATTCAGAGTTGTCTGTTGGGGTTGGGGGATGCACTCTTTCGAAATGGGTTGTTCGGCCGCTTTTGGTACTAGATTGTATTGTTTTTATTATTTCGGATTTGGGATTTGATCTGGAAGCCTGTTTTGGCAAAGGGTTTTGTGTTGTAGCCGGTTTAAACTTGTGGGGTCGTTCAGTGCTTCTATGTTTATCTTTATGCCCTGCCTCCTTGGTGAGATAGATATTAACAGAGATTTTAGAAAAATAAAATAGGGTTTTGTTTGTGTTGTATTTCTTGATCTAGATTTGGATATATGTAATTGTACCTGGTATTTGTTATTCGTCGTTCCTGTGCTAAAATTCGCATTCTTTGTTCGAATTTCAGGGTTCTATGTGTTTTGTTCCGAAAAGTAAAACTTGCCCTTCTGATCTGGAGATGGAGTCTGAATTTCCAGTGGAAAGGGGAGAAAATTTGCCGAAAGCTTGCTCCAAGTTGCTTGAACTGGCTGCGACTGATGATTTAGCTGGCTTCAGATATGAAGTTGAGGAGGGGGTTTCCAGTGTGGATGCATTTGGATTTTGGTACGGCAGGAGTTTCGGTTCAAGGAAAATGGGGTTTGAAGAGAGAACCCCCATCATGATTGCCTCC
>JAOYMZ010011693.1:0-20867 GCA_025802335.1 Pinguicula primuliflora
GCATGGAAATACAAAAGCCTTGTAGTGTGGTGGGATTCCGATTACTTTATCGTTACTAACTTTGTTGCATATTTTTTTCCCTAGGGTTACGTATTTCTTTATTAGGGTTTTAGAAATTTTCTGCAACGAATTTGTCGGAACTCAACCGGATCATGAGCCTTTTAGTCTCCCGTGCACATTCTTTCTATAGGTGTAATTAATTTCGACAACTGACGATCCCTGTAGTAATTAAAAATGAATGTAAAAAATGGTGTCAAAATCCTTTCCCTTTACGTACTATTGCAAGCTCTCGCCGCAAGACTACGACACAGATCGAACATGGCAGACACTTCGAGAATCCGAAATAGAGGCACATAATCAAGAGTTAGCCAAAAAAGCCAAGAAGAAGAAGTCCGGTAAGAAGAAGAAAAATAGCCTTCCGATTAATCTTAATCTTCGTCAAAGTTGTTGGAATACCCCCAATCTCAGATATTATCCAGAGGACTTTCCGAGTGACATGGAAGGTGAATTCGGTTTTTCGGAGTAGTATTTAGTTGCAAAAACCAGTATTTTGTAATCTGTAATCGCTTGACTGTTTGGAATACAATCTCCTTTTTTGAAAAAAAATATTGCAAGTTCTCAAGAGACACCTTTTCACCAATTCCCCGAAAAATGATATAAGATACCACATTTATAGTGTTGTGTCAGCAGCCAATTGCGTGTTGAAAAATCCACTCCAATATTTTAAACAATTTTTTTTATGATTACGTCTCATCCAATAGAACTGTGACGTCTTACCAAAGTGGTACAGAAAAGTGGTGACTTATATCATTGGCTCACAGGAATAAATATACAAACCTTTGGAATGAACAATCTTCCAACAACAAAAGTAGGATCCTTCTAACAAGTAACCATTACTATTACAACATTTTGTCAAGGAACCTCAAACACTCACCCACACACAATATCAAATAACCTCACAGACACACAATAGCAAGAAGCACCGAGATTGTATATGTAAGAAAACAATCAGGACAAGAATTCATATTCAATCTTGCAACACTATCCTTGTGCTTCTCTGCTCTTTTTCACTCAATCATACAAACTTACAACAGAAAATAGTGGCTTAAGTCTTACACAAACTGTAGGGAAGGCTGCTGCTGTTTTGTGTAAGAAGCGTTGTTATGTGGCAGGCCATTGACTTGAAGATAGTCCCTTGCATCGTACGGCTGCGAATGGACAAGATCATATTCAGGACAGCTACCTGGCATCAGATTCATGTGTTGATGGGCTCTCTCTGTCTCAGCAATCTACATAGATGTTAAATATTGATGTCATTTTTTTGAAAAAACCAAAACTATAGGCTATAGTCTATGCTTCTATTCCAAGTGTATAGTGCTTGACAGATTTGATATATCTCAAAGAAAGATACCTTTGCTCGGAGGAACTGATTATTTTGATGTAGGTCAATCTCCTGCTGCCATTATTATGCGAGTGAGGAAGGAAACATCATCAGTTAGCAGAACAAAGGGAAAAAATTATAATGACAATATCTAAGCTTCAACCAATCTTGTCACTATAAATTGATGGATGTTCATGGAAAGCAAAAAAGGAAATTATTTACCCTTTTTTGCATGTATTCAATTTCAGCAAATAGCAACTCATTCTGCAAGAGAAAGGGATTAAATTGGATAAAGAATCTTTATCAGCCTATAGTTTGGTGGCAACATTTATTATGTATTGACATTAGCATATGACAACTACCTTCTTGGCCCGGATCTTGCTGATTCCTCTTTCAACCCTAGCTTCAAGATTCTTGAGTTCCCTAAGGCTTAATCCCCCTAAAGATTCACCGACCATGTTCCTGAAATATGAAATTTTCACACCATTTGGGGGAAATGGGACATGGAACCTTTGTACCGGATATATTATATTACTACCTGTTGTGATTTTGCAGATTACTGATTTGTGCTCGGAGTTTTGATGCTTCTTGCTGGTAATACTGCAATTAGGAATGAAAGCAAAGTGGTTAAGTGTGAGATTGATCAAATTAGGAAGAGCAATCCTATTCATACACACTTTTTAGACTATTTAATGTGTCAACAATCACAACTTTTGTTAATATCATTATTCAATTTTTTTATTTCTGATTGTGATTATTGACACAGTCAACGAATAGTGTCCCATTAAAAAACGCAAGGAATTTTTGTATGAACATTACGGCTCGTTAGTAGTCAAAAGTTCATTAACGCGTAACCCCATCCGAAACCAAAGAACGAGTTTTATTTAAAAACAAACAAACAAATAGTGTCTAAAAAATGTGTATAAATATCAATTAGGAATTGTCTTTCAACCAAACCTATTCAAGAAGGTGACTGTATCTTTACCTGAGTATTGGCTTCAGAGATAGATCCATCGTTTGATGAATCCGAGGTTGCTTTCTTATATCTCTCAATTGTTCCCTTGACACTGCACTCGTCATGTTAGTTAGAATTTAGACATCAGGCTCAAATTTCGCATACTTCACATTGATTTAGGCACACAAGTATGCATGCGGATGAAGGAAGGGAGAACAAAATTCCGCATATAAAAAAGGAAGCATCTGTAGAAAGAAGAAAGAAACACAAGAGACTTAACAAGAACCAACAGGCAAACCCCATGACCACGAAGTGATTGAAAAGATGATTCTTTTGTAGTCAGATTCTCATTCTGTCCACTCAAAATGTCTTATATGACACGATTTAATATAGTAAAAAAATGAACACGCAGAAAACTCCGTCATTTCTGAGTTTGCTGTAACCTTAAATTCATCGAGGCACTGATTGGCTGCCATTGCCGAGGTTGGACTCAACCTCAGAATCTTTGAATCCTCTTATTCCACCATGGGTAATACTATTATCTAGTAGTCGAAGCTTCTAGTTCTAGAGGAGGGAAGGCCTACAGAAAAAAAATAAATTGTTCGTCATCCAGATCACATCAGACCCGTCCCTTTTCTAATCTAATGCTGTCATAGCCATGCATGGGAAACCTCAACACTGATCAGAATTTCAGAGCTCCCCCATTGGCGGACAGTTCCCCTACATAAACCCCTCCACTAGTATTTTTATTTTAGTCCAATATATAAATGAATATTGAAATGTGGTTTCTTTAAATGTGAACTTCAAAAGGAAGGAGTTTATTAGTAGGTATGGTAAAATGACCAAAATTAAGAATTTGCCTCAACCCTTCTCCTTCTGCAACTTTCCTGTTTAAGGTTATACAGTTTTCAAAGCTTTGTGAAAGCCTCAGAACTGATATAACATATAGGAGTGTAAGGGATTCTCTTGCTTTTGTTTTTTTCCCTATCCTCCTATAAACTGTATGAAACACGATAAAGAAAGAAGTAATTTGTTATTTTACACCTCGTAACTTCTTATCAAAAGTCAAGAACAAGAAATGACATGACCAAAGATTATGGTGACTGACCCGAAATCTATTTATTTCCTGTTGAAACATACGAAAACAATAAAAATTCAATGGCTGGATCCTAAAGAAAGAATCGAGAGAGAAATAAGGAAAAAGAAAAAATAATGTGGACAATTTCCCACAAGTTTAGAGGAGAAGAACAAGTTAACCTTTCTGGGTTTTGGTTAGAAGGATGAAAGCATGGGACTTTGGGCGGATCTAGTCCTGGAAATCAGGCAGAAGTTTTTTCAAACCCTAATCCAGTCGAGATTTGGGTTAAAGATCGTGACTTTTTTCGTATCCAAGCAAACCCTAGAAGTCTTAACCTTGTTCACAGTCCTTGATGTTAAGAAATTGAGAAAGAGAGTAGTGGATGGAAGAATGAGAGCTTAGCAGCTTGCCAAGGTTCACACAGTCATAGAAGCAAGGAAGAAAGAGGCAGGAAAAACTTATGAGCAAATAGGCCAAGATTTGAACTTGTAAGCCCATCTTCTCAAGAGATCTTTGCATTATAAAGAATGGAAAAGAGGGGAACTTTTTTTCCCAAAAGAAATCTCTTATAGAACAGTGAACCAGAAAGCAAAACAGGAAGGGAAAAACAAAATCAAAACAGAAGATATGAACAAGGAAAACAAGAGACAAAAAGGTGCCCTAAATCCATGTTTCCACACTAAAAAAAAACGGAAAAAAAGAGAGAGATCTTGCTCCAGATCCCCCAGAAAACCCACAAAATCAAGCCGTTTATAAGTCCTGCTTCAAGGTTCCTGTGTAGATTCACCATGTGTACCTGTCATTTGCGTACTCATAGAGACGGCCTCTGCTGGAGAAAACAATCAGGGCAACCTCCGCATCACACAACACGGATAACTCATAGGCCTTCTTCAGCAAGCCGTTGCGTCTTTTGCAGAAAGTCACCTGACGATTCGTTGTGTTTTCGATCCGCTTGATTTCGATCTTTCCCCTAGAAATCTTCCTCTCCGAAGAAACTTCGTCCCTTGATTGATCACTTTGGAGAGCCATTTTTTCTGCACAAGACCCATGAGAAAAAACTCAAGCAAGCATTGTAAGCACTGCTTCTAGTCCAACAGCAAGGATGAAGATCAAGGAGCTGATTTTGTATGTAATCTGAAACTTTTTCTTTTACCTTCACTGACCTGGAATGGAAACTGAGATGGGTCTGAAGTCCATGAGACACACTCTTTTCCCCTAACTAGTTATTCGAGAATCTTCAGAGCTCGGAGAGAAGCACAAAATGGTAGGGAGTTTCCTCCTGGAGCTCTGCATACACTTATAATAACCCAGGAGATGAACTTGGTCGCCTGATCTACTTATTACAAGCTCTAAAACTTAATTATTAATGTTACTACATTTGCTTTGGTTATGGGTTTTTTTCCTATCTTTTTCCTTTTCGTTTGTGTCAAAAAAACGTGCTTATTAATGTCTTCTTTTAAGTGGTTCTCCCATGAGAAGGAGCATCTTACCATGACAAGGAAAGATTCCTTTCATCTCATACGGCATACCGCAAAAATCCCATTTTCTTGATTTTTTTAGTACCACATTTAAAATAATAATAATCTCAAAATGGACACAATTTCATAAATTCCTTATATGACAACAATCACAACCACACATTAAACAATGATTGTGGTTGTGTGTGTGATTGTGATAGTTGACTGGTAAGGAGTTTAAGAAGTGTGTCCATTTTAAGGATACAAGTAGCATTGCTCTTAAAATAATATAGGCTTATATTTTTTGGGGTTCATTTTTAAAAAATGAAATACAGATACAATTCGAGAAGTTTGTTCACATCCCGAATGCTATGCTGCAAAATGGTGTCGAATTTTAAACTGGACCCTTGGATCAAAATTCAACGGTTCAGATCAAAAGTGTTTTTAACTGGATATTAAATTAGTCATTTGATCTGAACCGTTGAATTTTGATTCATGATCCAAATTAGAATTCGACACCATTCGACATCATTCGGCACCATAGTGTTCGGGAAGTGAACAAAACTATACAATCCGAATCAATGTTTTGAAAGCTAATAAAACTACCTTAATCAGAAAAGGGGAAGTCACCTCATATGAGCTCTAGGGCATCATCTAGACAATATTGAATTTGAAGGGAGACTTTGTAGCTTTGGGGATTTTTTGCATCCATTGGCATTAGCGGAGGGACCAACTTTCTTCTTTTTTCTTGAGTTTCTTCTTGTTGTCCTCTTTCCTATTAGACATTAATTTCCACCCTCCATAATTCTTCAAATTATGAGAGAGACCTTCTAATTTGAAGAAATCATAATGTTCTTTTACATTTTTAATCTTATCATATAAAATTATTTTATATGAATCTATATTTAATATTATCAATTTTCAATTAATAAAATAATATAGGATATCTTAAGAACATTTTCGAAGATTTGATAACGAAAATTGATAAATTCTAAATTTGAGATTTGTTTATATTGTAATTTAAATTATTATATTAATTTTAATTTATTAGTTAGAATTACTTATGTTATTTAACATAAGCAATATTTTACTTTTTAATAAAAAAATTATTTGCCATGAGGTGGCTGGAGTGGGGGCGGGTGTGGAAGGTGTGACATGCCCCATTGTCATCCCTAATTCCCGATTTCTCGTTCATATAAATGCATGATGTCTAGGCTCTAGCACCTTAACTCTTTTTTCTTCCCTTCTCAATAATTTAAGGTCGACCTCTACAATTAGCTATATTCGAAAAAACGGTCACCTAGTCCGCCTAAGAGCTCCCGCCTAAGCACTGGGCAGTCACCATCAGCTTTGTCTGAATATCCATTTAGACCGTTTATATGGGTGACCCCTAACTGAACAAGATCGGTCTGTCGCCTTCTCAAACACTGACAATGAGACTTCTCCCAAACTTTCAAATACTTATTGCACTAAGTTTTGGTGATTAAGAATAGATGTGGGCTAGCGGGGTTGTAATTTAAGTTGATATTCGTCTCTTAATCATTTATCATTCTGGCTTCTACCAGCATCCAATTCAGGAATTTACGACACCAATAGAAATCCTATACACATGAAAATTTTCATATTTAACATGGCTCAGACGATTTTAGTTGCCAAAAATTTATAAAACCTATGAATGAGTGTTTAATTTATGAAAAGGGGAGTGCTACACGTTCATACAGGTATTTCCATACCTGTATGGACAAGCCAAAAAAAGAATACTTTCTGTAAAAACAAAAATACCTTTTTTCCCCCCCAAAAAACGTGAAATCCATTAATGAAAAGAGTATACATCAGCTATTACAGTCCTATTTTCTACTGCTTCCGTAATCTACTTCTTTTGATATAGTGTTTGACGGCATGAGTTGCAATGCTTGTAGACTTAAGTGTTGCTTCTTCATACCTGAACTCTATGCCTCTCTTTATTGATCCATTGATGCCGTGTAGTGGGATTATGAGATTGTGTGCCGCATTTGAGAACTCATTTGAAACTGGTAGAATAAATCTCTGCCATGGCTTTTCAATGACATTCGACTGGTTGATGGCTGCCTTTGTGACTTCTTCAGCGCCCTTCATACCAGTGTATATGACACGATTCCTGTACCTAAGTGCGTGTTGTAGCCTAGAGACTAACTTAGTCTATCCTGTGACGCTCCTAGTTCCTATACGTTCGGATTAACAATGAGTACCTCCTACCCGTCCGAACCCCGCTAAGTGAAGAGGGTAAATCGTCCCGCCTCCTCAAAATCTCTTCTGGCAAACCTCCAGGGTAAAAGGGAAATCCGAAAGAGGAAAAAGAGTACGGCACCCGACTTGCCTATTTTATAATAAATTTGTGTGTGTGTCCCTCCCTCCCGTGACTATCTATGTGCCTCATCTTATTCTTATGAGTGAGGTTGGTACCTTCCATTGGGGTTGTAAGGCAGCAGTGCTTCTGAAATTTCTGGTTCGGTGTAGAAATTGTGATCTCCTGTTTCATATCCTAGTTTTGCTAGCTTGAAAGCCTTGTTCCGTGCTCCTGGACCAGCTTTCTTGATGATGATGATGTGTTCATTCGCTTTGAGTAGGTTCTTTATCTTCGTTATGATCCAATGGCATCTCTAGAGGCCTCTCGTCCCTGCAAGGACGTTGTACGCAGGAGCTTCAATTTCAATGTTGATATTTCCCATTCTTTTTTCCAAACAGAATTGAATCCCTTGAATTGCGGCCTCAAGTCCTGCATGCTGACTCAAGTACTGCATGCTGACTCAGTGTAGAGACCTTGGAGTAACCTTCCACCTGTTCTCCGTCGCTGTTAATCAAGATACCTCCTATTCCTATTTTAGCTTGTGACTGCAGCGCGTAGCTAGCTACTATGAGGGTAGCTTTTCCTGTGTCTAGTGAAGGACATAGCCGATTCGGTCTCCTATTTGTTGCCCTCTCCGGTAGCATGATCTCTAGTGCCGCTAGTATGTGTTGGTCCTCTGCAGAATTTGGCTTTACAAGCTTAGAAATTAATATTATGGTGGTTTTGCCGACGAAAAATAAAGCCTACCCTATAAACCCTAAAATTTATAAACCCTAAACCCTAAATAAACCCTAATAACCCTAAACCCTAATATAAAATGGTGATTAATATTACGGCAACTTCACCGCCTAGAAATTAAAACCCTACCCTATAAACCCTAAACCCGAAATAAACTCTAAAATCTATGGACCCTAAATTCTAAATAAATCCTAAACCCAAAATAAACCCTAAAATGTATAGACCCTAAACTCTAAATAAACCCTAAACCCTAAAATAACCCTAAACCCTAATAAAAAATAGTGATTAATATTATGGCGGCTTCACTGCCGAAAAAATAAAACTCTAAACCCTAAACCCAAACCTGAACCTTAAAATCTATAGACCATAAATCCTAAATAAATCCTAAATACTAAATAAACCCTAAATACTAAATAAACTCTAAATCCTAATATACCAGAAAAGAAGGTCATAGTCTGTTGAACATTGTAATTATTCGTATTCTTAATTTCTAAATTTAAATCCTCATTCTACTTAGTGTGATTAATCAAAATTCGTCCAAACATGAGTAATTCCACCTATTATGTACACATTTTCTATATAACCCATAAAGAAACGAGCCATATGAATATACAATTTTGTGTATATAATAAACTCCATATTTTGATTGATGTGATGGTATTTTGAGGTCAAGAACTGCACATGCTCCGACGACAAAAATCTTGTTGGAATATCGAAGAGGACTATATTGACGACGTCATGTTGCCATTATTTTTTATTATGCTTTTTTGGCAAGCTTGTGCAATTTGAGTAAGGACCTTCTTTATTAAAAATAAAATAAAATAAAATAATAAATAAATAGAAATTAAGGACCTTCTTTACAATTTCATCTGACCACAAAAGTGGGTGCATTTTTTAATTTAGATAAATTAAATTAATATTCTAGCTACTTTTATGTCGTTTCAAGGAATGTACAATCTCGAATAATATTGGGATTTCATCCAGTCCAAAGTCTTTCATATTTTAGTTCTACCAAGCGTGCTTTTTTTTATAGACAATAAGATTTTATTAATTGAAAAAACTTTTTACATATTTACAAAAGCATGTTTCTCTCATTTGGTTGCGGGTTTGAGCCCGCTCCAAAACACATTCTTCGGCCGAGCCGTGATCTCTTCCCCGGTCTCCGTTCGTCAATTTTTCGAATATGAAACGAATGAAAACACAGAGTTCTCCATCTTGTTTGATGATCCATGTATGTGAATTACGCCAGACGTTCGTACTTTCTTGCTGGCAGGATACCTTGCATCCATTAGAGCAACGATACTTCGCCATTCACGCCGATTCTGCTCTGTTCTGATGCTTCTGATTTTGATCAAGTCTTCCATCACATCCCGGTTGATTCTTTAACCCTTTTTGCGATCAATTTCTCATCTAGATCTTCATTCATGAAATGCTTTCTGTTTCGTGCTTTCCACAGTTCCCAGACGAAAGCTATCCAGATCATTTTCCATACACGTGCATCTGTTCCATCCGGTTTCTGACTGGGGAAGGATTCCAAGGTTGGAGCTTCTGCTTCACTTGTAATATTGAGCCAGATTATTGAGCCAAGGCTGGAGCTTACGTGCTTGTTGGAGCTTTAATTCGTGACCTATTAATGTACTTAATTTTGTAGGTCTTATTTTGAATTTTTTTGTGGAAGTTAAATTTTTTGATCGATTTTGTAATGCACGTACAAAGACTGATTTTAAAATCGGTCACTAATAATGGTTTAAAGTCCTCAAAAATATTAATATCCTAAAAAATAATTTACGGTGTAATTTTTTTTTAACTAAAACCCTAACTGAGCCTTCTAGTTGGGAAAATTAAAATTTGTTACCGTTTCTGACAGATTTAGATTTCAACGAAAAAAAGACCCCAAAAAACTTAAAGTACAAAATTTTTGGATACAATTTTTGTTTATCTTATCCAGTTCCTCGCAGTTTATCTTCAACTTGATCATATAGGTATGGAAGTCCAATGCCCTAATTTCTACAAGTTCCAAACCTCTTTCCAAGGAGGGACCACCACCAAGATCTAATCTCTCTATATGTTTTCTAGGTTTGGTGATGTTATAATTTCAATGACCTAATCCTGCAATTGATAATGCTCCCACAAACTCCATTATGAATTCCCAGCTACTTTTACTACCTTCCTTTCCACTTCGTGATCCTTGGGATGATGGACAAGTTTAACTGATATGGAATGGAATGGACACGAAGGTGGGGAAAAGTATGTGTTTTCCTTAGCACTGTTTTAAAAAGCAGACAATTGGGCCGTCATCTACCATGTTTAAACGTTGAGCAATGCTACTTGTACACACTTTATTAACAACATTTATTGATATTGTGATGTGACAACCATCACAACCACATATTATATTATTTATTTTCTTTTAATTGTGATTGTGATTATTACCACATCACAATGTCAATCAATAGTGTTAAAAAAATGTGTACAAATAGCATCTTCCTAAAATATTATCTAAGCACCCACTTAACCAGCTTATGTGGACACCTAAATCGTCAAAGCACTGAACAACCATTGACCATCCAAGGACCGTTCGCATGAACACTAGACTCCGGAGTTTTAACTAGGGTAGCACAAACAAATTTTGGATCCGGATAGTGCATTATCCGGTCTCGAACCCAAACTTTCGGGTATTAAAAAATACTACCCGTACCCAGTTTCGGGTACCCGATACCCGCGGGTACAGGTAATACCCAATTTAATGTTTTTTTTGTTTTATCCATTTTTCGGGTTTTGGGGACCCAAAATCCGAAAAAAAATTCCTTTTTTTTGGCCTAAAATCTGGGGCGGGTCCTGGTAACCCGAGCCCAAAGCCCAAAATCTTGTTTTTTGTAATAAATACTTACCCGAACCCAAAATCCAATATCCAGACCCGATTTTTTAGGGTATTGGAAAATGATACCCGAACTCGGACCCGATACACACGAGTAACGGGTCCAGATACCGGGTCGAGCCTGGGTACCGGGTCAGGCCCTGGTAACCCGATACGGATAATTTGGGCACCCCTAATTTTAACCACTTACGGGCCGATCAATTTATCTTCTTGTGGTATATGTAATCGCAGGAGAGTTAGTATTTGAATGCGTCGATTAAGAGAAAATTACTATCAACGCAGTGAAGACGTTTGCTTTTATAACTGTGATGTGAAAATTTCCAAGGCATCCACGCAGTTTAAGGCAGTTTGCCTATCAACCTGATTTATACAACCCCATCTGGGACATGAAATATACAAATCTAGAAATATCTTGTATCCTTTCTGGCATAATCACACAGATGCAATACGGAATTTATGTTCGATAGATGAATCGTGTTTTCAGCACATTCTTAGGAATAACAAACTGTGAATGCTTTACCTTGAGCCAAAGGGGGGAAGAACAGAAGGACAACACCCGCACAAGTCAGATGCTCCCTGTATCCCGAGATGAGTAGTCATTGCTGCACGACCCGTCTGTCTGTGAACTTTGAAAGCATTTCAGGGTTCTCGTGACCTGAAAATGTTGTTGCATTTGGGTGTCAAAACAAGAACGAGAGAAAAGTTAGCAGAGGCATGATAGTAAGCATAGTTTGGGAGGAGAGGGGGACCTTCCATCGCCTTCTGTGGCCGATTTTGTTGTAAATGATCTCCAGACGAGGAATAATTCGCTTAAATGTTGGTCTGTCAGCAGGGTTCTCGCTCCAACACTCCTCAATCAGACTGTAACAAAGTTATGAGAAGCTGCTTATGCAGTTTGATAAATTGTACAGCTCATGTGATCCTAGGAAATAATGCTTGTGATATGACTAGATGACCAGATTTCGGAATAAGAAACTACTTACTGCTTGAGTCCATTTGAATAAAGCTTTGTGGAAGCCCTGAAAGGAGGCCGGGTTTTTGCTGCATAAGATTGAGGCACTTCATGCTCAGGTTTCGACGAAAACGGTTGGCATCCTTCAATCATCTGGGTTTAGGTAATCAGAAAAAGTCAGTAAATCAAAATATGGGGGTAACAAATAAAGATAGTTTAGAGAAACCATTCTAGCTTGAAAAAAAAAAACACATTAGGTATCATATCAATTACCTCTTGCAAAATTAAAGCAAATGAAAAAACATCTACTTTAGTATCGTACTCTTCATTCTTGAAAACCTCGGGAGCCACGTAACGACCTGTCAAAGCTCAGATAGTTAATGGAAAATTCTAATCTGTATCTTCTCAAATGCCTTAGACTCACAGGATTGATCTTGACAACTAAGAGGTATGTCCTCTTTAACTCTGTTGGCAACTTTAAGAAGCTTGCTAACTCCAAAGTCTGCAACTTTCAGGTGTCCAGAGTCATCGTGCAATATGTTCCTGTTATCTATCAGCTATGTTACGAACTTTTCTAGAAAAAGGAACCACAGCTAAGAAGGTTTACGAGTTGCATAGAAGAATAAATGGAGAAGTTGTGAGGCCAAGAACTCACGACGGTTCAAGATCGCAATGAATAATTGCTTCAGGTTTATGCTCATGCAGATAGTTTAATCCCCTGTAAAACAAATGAATCCGGGACATGTGATAGGTTTTAAACTCGCATACTAAGTTTCTACCCAAATTTATCAGCAAAAGAGAAAGAAAAAATAGTGGTATGATGATATCTTTGGATGAACCTCGCAATATCCATCGCAAATCGAAGAGCTGTTACAGGTTTAAGTGCGCCTTTGTTCTTCAAATATACGTGAAGGTCACCCTATATTTCATGGGATGTATATCAGATAATTGCAGGAATCAGTGCCAATAGGTAACATATGATCTAAAAGTTTTTAGCGCAAATGCACAATATATATTATCAAAATTAGTATGATCAAAACAAAGGTTATCGTAGGCTAATAATATTGCATGATCCTTTTTCTAATAAAGATACCGTACCAGTAAATTTTTACAAGTAATAAATTCTAATGACACCATAGGGATTCTATATAGATATTACCTTTGGTAAGTATTCTGTGACAATCATCATAGGACTGCTTTGTGTGACAGCACCAAGAAACTGGACGATGTTCGGGTGTCTAAGTTTCTGAAGTAATGCAAGTTCATCCCTAAAAGCATTCCTGTAAACATTCACTATATTATATGGCCGTTAAACATAAAGAGTAGAAATTACCGCTAAATAGCTCACACTTTATTCTGATCAGCAATCCCTTCCCAAAATGTTTTGACAGCAACTCGTGTGCCACGCCACGAAGCTTCTCTAAATGTTCCCTGGAATAAAGTTCTTACTATCAGCTCATAACATATTCCATGGCTAAACATGATTCATTTCTCTGACTGGTATTGCATGGATCTCAAATGAAGATATGAAGTACAGTGGAGTACCTTGGTTATTTGAACGCTGTCCGTAAAATCAAGGTCTCTGGGGTCTATTTCATATTCAGGCACCTGCCGGAGATTCCGTACATGCATAGGAGCCATCTGATGATTGCAGAAGGATCCAATATCAAATACAAGTAGGAAAAGAGAGAATATCTCACGTTTAGATAAAAAAATTCTTTTTCATGATGAATTAAACCATGTGGTATATGGAAATAATAAGCAACTCACAAGCTGCTCTGCACCTTGTTTCTCCAATAGTTTGATGACACCGTGATTTTTATAATGTATTGCATCCGCAAGAGGCTGTTTAGCAAAGAGCAAGATGCGAGGGGAAATGGATTAAATACAATTTACATCCATGCCACCGAAAGAATGTATGCAAAGTGAACAGTGTTATCTTCAGATATCCATGCCGACAACAATGTATGTAAAACTAACAATTTTAGATGCAAAGATATCCTCAGCGAAGCAATTAGCCTGAGATACAAGGATGACTGATTCACAGCATAAGAACTTATTCCACATTCAAACAATAGGGTATGTAAGAGTATTCAAAATAAATTTAGAACCCTAGTGAGAAGAAAATGTGGTAATAACAACTGATTCAGTATCCCAGACCCCCGAGGCATATCAAATAACCAACAACAAGAAAGATAGACATAAATAACTTCTGAGATCGTTGAAAACTACCAAAACTTCAATGAGGATATGTTTGAGTTAAAGCAAGCTATACCGTGCTTCCCCATCGATCTTTTATGTCCACGCCTGCTCCATTGTCAAGCAACAAGAAGGCAACATCCTCATAACCCTGGCAAGCAGCAACATGAAGTGCTGTCCTATGATCAATATCCCGGAAATTGACATCAGTTCCTGAGTCCAAAAGCTCCTTTATGCCCTCCAAGTCACCTTCATTCACCAAATACATCAGCTTCAATCCTGGATCAATATCACCTACATCAAAATCTTCGTGCTCTTCTACCTCCAGATTATCAAGGTGCTCGTAGGTTCTCTCGGATGCCATTGATGATTGTTTCCACAATTTCGATTTAGCGGGAGCGGATTCCATTGAGAAATTTATGAAAAGAACCTCCCTTTTCCTCCGAAGACAAGTTTACCTATGAACTACTGAAAATAACCCTTTGCAGAATACTGCAAATCGTGAAAGCAATTTTTTCAATATTCAAGAATTCCTCTTTGCAGACAAAAACAACTCAACTTTTAAGAGAAGCAACAATCCCGATACAATCGACAAGCAAAAAAAAAAACAATTTGCAACTAAGCAAACAATGGAGTGTGAACAAAACAAGCCTACAGGACTCAATTTAAAGTTGAAACCAATACAATCTGCGCGCAGGGTTAAGCTCTTCGGATAAATATTTTAGAGAAGCAACTCCATGAACCCAAAAGGCAGCAAACTTATCCGTGTATTTGTAAATGCCAGCATGAGAAACATTCCCCCTCAACTTTGACCAAATCCCATTGATTGCCAGTGCAGAGGCAGTTGGAAAGGTCTTGGTAAACGCTGATCATTTTAAACTAGCTCGGAAGCTCATCACCGACGATTATATCTGAAGAGGTTATAAAAAAGATTATTCCTCAAGAAACAAAAATATTTTGGAGAAAGAAAAGATTTTATTGTTTAATGAAAATGATATTTGTACACAATTTTTTTATATTAGTTTGACATTATGATATGGCAACAATTACAATCACAATTAAAAGAAAATAAATAATATAACATGTGGTTGTGATGATTGTAACATCACAATGTCAATAAATAGTGTCAATAAAATATGTACAAGTAGTATTGCTCATTGTTTAAAGATAATTATGAACTAATATCTTACACAAATGCTATATGACTGGTAATTTTTCATACAAGAAATGCAAGAAACATGGTAGAATGTGATTGTATGAGCACAAGAAATGCAAGAATCCAGAACTTGATTGAATGACCATAAAGTGTGGGTCACACTATGAACGAATAATATGTTGTCACGTGTGTTTCTCGTACTTCTTGCAGCCCAAATTCTTGTGGAATAACATTTCTCAATGAATAATGCTATATTTCCATATATTTCATTCACAAATGTATGGATATTTAATTAATAATTAATTAATTAATGAGTTATAAGTTTTCAATATGTGGGTTTTATGTGGGTTCCCTACTATTATGTTGGTTTATAAAATTGTAGATTAATTATATTCAATTAAAAATATTTAAGTAGAAAATTATATTATACGTAATTATAGATTAATTCTTATTAAATTATAAATTAATATTAATTATCATTTTTAATAAAATTTAATATTTAGATTTTATAAGGTGTACGGTTTATAAATTTTAAATTTAGGATTTTAATTATATGGCGGTGGAGTCGTTGTAATATTGATTATTATTTTTCAATTAAATTAAGCATTTAAGATTTATAGAATTTGGGTTTAACATTTAGGATTTTAGTTTTTCGGCGGGGAATGCGTCGTAATATTAATTATCATTTAAAATAAAGTTTAGCGTTTAGGATTAATAGAGTTTGGATTCATCATTTAGGGTTTTAATTTTTCGGCGACGAAGCCGCCACAATATTGATTGTCATTTTTAAATAAAGTTTAGCATTTATGGTTTATAAAGTTTGGATTTATCATTTAGGGTTTAGTTTTTCGGGGGCGGAGCATATTAATTATCATTTTTAAATAAAGTTTAGCATTTATGACTAATAGAATTTGAGTTCATCATTTAGGGTTCTAGTTTTTGGGCGACGAAACCATCGTAATATTGTCTTTAATTAAAGTTTAGCATTTGGGATTTTTAAAGTTTTGGATTCATCGTGCAGGGTTTTAGTTTTGCGACGACGAAGCCGACGTAATATTGATTTGTCATTTTTTATAAAGTATGTCCAAACTATATCAACTGATATATGTAATCGAACCACACGACGCGTTGCTAATTATGATAGCATTCGTTTCAATTAATGGTAAACGATTTTTCGAATAAATTTAATTTTAAAACAACAGGAAAGAGAATGTATTTAAATTAATATAATATAAAATAAAGAAAAAATATATAGCGGGAAATAATAGTTAGAGCCTCCCTTTAGCATTATTCTAATCTTTAAACAAAACTACTTGTCTATACAAATATGAATTATTTATATGAACATGTAGCATTAATCCTTCTCATTAAGGAGGGATTGACTTAGTGGTTATGAGAGTGACAATTGCACTTACAGGTCATGGGTTCAAATCCCCTCATCGAGATGAGCTTGTCACACATGATTTGCCAAGTGTGGCTTACCTTCCTACCGTGGTCTGCAGGTTATTGCGATAGGGCGTTGAATTTACCTACCTCGGTAGGGTTCTCTACGTTATCAAAAAAAGCATTACTCCTTCTCAATATCTTATGCTCCAGACTAACTTTGGACAGATTAAATGAGTTGGGTCCAGACTGTTAGGGATTTTGGGCACATAACCAATCAGTACTTATATGTTATGTCACTAATGTTAATTTTCCTTGTTTTTGCACTCGTGCACGTCCCGAATTCGATTGCCGGATGATGTTAAATTTATAAGTCGTAAGATCTTCTATAGGCTTACATATAACTTGCGAATTGTCAACCGGATCATTTTATGACTTGAAGGTTGAAATTCCGAACTCAAATTGTCGTCGTGTCAACCAGGATTTGCGCATTCTTTCGGGTCTTAACAACGTTGGGTAGGTGTGTGAGTTAATTTTTTAGGCTCAGTGTGTTTAGTGGGCCTGTTTTGGGGTTTTGGGCTTCCCTCTTGCATTTATCCTTTTCGGTCCATTTGTACCAATTTATTCCTTGCCTTTATTCTGTATTTTCGGTTGGGCCTTATTTACTTACCTTTTCACCGGTCCGTTTCCTCAGCCCAACTTACCTTATCGTTTATATGTATCGATACAGTTGCATTTCCTTGGCCCGTTTTCTTCCGTCTTCAATCGAACGTTCTAGACATGGGTATATATGCAATACTTGTAATTTTTCGACTTACTTTTACTTTTTCTTTTTCTCTTTGGTCGACTCTCTGTATCTCTCTGTAACTTTGAAACCCTACTTTTTCGTCGGCGCTGTTTCTCATTTTCCGGCCGATTCACTGGTCCTTTCTCACATCTGAGCAAAGATTCGGACTCCTCGTCCTACTCTCGTTCATTTGAACCGATTGATTGTTGATTTCTCGTGCGTTGACCAACGGTTGATTTTGAGTTCTTTGTTACTGACGGCCTGTTCTTACAGTTCTCTTCGAGAGATCGACAGATCCGTGCCTTTGCTACACTCGGCGTTCAGGATTTCGAGTTTTCATATATTGCATTTTCAGACTTCGATATTGTCTGTTTATTTTTGTCATCTCATCGTACTAACGCTTCTGCTTTGTGATCTAGGATCTGAGCAAGATTGATACCGGGCCTCACAGTGGTATCAGAGCCTGGTTGTCGCTCAGATCTGGTTTCAGTCGTGTTGCATGTCACTTTACTCACCGGATCTGTAACTTCTGGTAGTGGATCCGTATTCTGACAGTTGAAATTTTTGATTTCGTGAAGTCTTACTGCTAGTTCAAATTTCTGTTTTGAACTGTGACTTCTGGAATTCGTGTTTGCTGAATATTCTGTGGTCTGTATACATTCTGAGTATACTTCTGAGATCAATATTCTGTTTGTTGTGAAATTGTGAAGTGTTTGTGCTTGCATGTACGTTTTTACACTGGATCTGTTGATTTCATGCTATACTGCTAGATCTGTGGTTATATTGATTTCTGAGATATTAAACTCTAGTGTCTCTCCTGCAATATACTGTGAAATAAATTGTGACTATTTGCTGAAAGTTTGGAAAACATCGTGTTTTTCAGAAAACTGTCATTTTCACTAAAAAAATCTTGAAACTGTGATTTTTGAACGGTTGTCAAAGTTTTGCGAAATTCTCTGTTTGGTTACTGTCAGGTTATATTTGAGATACTGGATATTCTGGCTTTCCTGTCTTAAACTGTTAAAAATAGCTTACATGAGCAGTTCTGGTGACTGGTGAACAAATTGTGAATATCTGCAATTTTGGAAAACAACTTGTTTTTCCTGAAAAACTGTCATATTTTACTGGGAATTTTTGGAACTGTGATTTTTTGAGCAGTTTACCAAATTTAGCTACAAAATATCCTGCTGCAGTGCTCTGGAATTCAAAACTGCTTGCATTGCCTCTGTCTGATAGTATCTGAACTGTTTCTGGAATTTTCTGTTATCTGCCTATATATATTTGTTCTGGTAATTTCTTGAATTCTGAAAAATAGAGAAGGAAATAACAATTAAATAGCCACCAGACAGACACGACATCAACAAAAAATTGGACTGGGGCTTATACTTAAAGCCCCTTGTAAGTCTTCTGCTACCCTTTTCTGTAAACTTTCTGTGGGCCCGTGAGCCTGAGGTGATTTACAGCTTTGGCCTGTGAGCCTAATTGATATTTGTTGGCCTGTGAGCATAATTGTTTACAGCTTTAGCCCGTGAGCCCTGTCTGCTTTAGCCCGTGAGCCCTGTCTGCTTTATTTTGAGTGCGAATAGGGGTCTTAGAGAGGAGCCCTGTGAAGAGGACCATTGAGTGGGTAAGTCCCTTGCTTGATTGAGTTTATAGCTAGATAGCCTTCACAGTTTGACTGTTTAGACTCCTGAAAAGAAGTTCTGAGACTAAGAATCTCGCTTGAATTTGCTCTTGTCTGCTCTGTTGAGAAATTGAAAAATTAAAGCACACGAATACAGCTTTATCTGTGATATTCGCTGCTTCTATGATCTGTGAATATGTCTGCCAGAATTGAAATTGCTCAGTTTGATGGGAAGGGAGACTTTGTGACTTGGATTAAGCGCATGAAATCTGTTCTTTCTCATTATAAAGTACATTATGCATTAAAACCTGTTAAAGACTGATCTGAAGCTGTTGCTGCTAAATTTGAAGAAATTAGGGAGGAAACTTTAAACTTGTTAATTAGGGAGATGATGTTGATGAGATTGAAGAACTGAGGAAGAATTTGTTCCGAAAATTTGAGATGAAAGATCTAGGTATGTTGAAGTATTTTCTTGGCATTGAGTTAATGCGATCTCGACAGGGGATCTACATTTCTCAAAGAAAATACATTTTGGATCTTCTCGTTGAAACAGGGCTACTTGAGTGCAAGCCTGTTGACACACCCATGCTAGCGAATCTTGGATTGAGGATAGTAGACAAGGCTGAACCAGCAGATAGGAGTACGTACCAGCATCTGGTTGGAAAATTGATATACCTCGCACATACACGATCGGATATTTCATATGTAGTTGGAGTTGTGAGCTAGTTCATGCACAACCCCCAGAAGGACCACATGGAGGCAGCCCTGAGGATACTACGATTCTTGAAGGCATCCCCCGACACCGGTGTCCTATACAGTCGACATAGGCACCTAAAGATTGAGGCATACACTGATGCAAATTGGACCGGGAGTCGTATGGATAGGCGATCCACGTCTGGGTACTTTACCTTTGTGGGAGGTAATCTTGTCACTTGGAGGAGCAAGAAACAGAAGGTAGTTGCACGGTCTAGCGCTGAAGCAGAGTTTAGAGGGATTGCTAGAGGAATGACTGAGGTCTTATGGCTTATCAAGTTGATGACTGAGTTAGGGTTTCCACCAGAGGATGCATGCCCCTTGATGTGTGATAATAAGGCGGCAATCCACATATCCGAGAACCCAGTCCAGCATGATCGTACCAAGCATGGTAGGAGAAATAGTAATTGCACGGTCTTATGCTTATCAAGTTGTTGAGATTTAGGATAATTATTGTAAATAAGGTAAGAATAATTAAATTAAATCCTACCTTATTAGTGGATCCCTAAATTAGGTGGATTGATGGAATCATGGAATTTATCTCCTCATCCCCTTCCCCCTATATATATGTAACACTCGAGCCCTAAAAAAACAAGAAAAAAGGAGGCACCTCAACCTCACCATGGAGTAGGGATTTCTCCCGAACCACGCAAAACCTTGTGTTGTCCTCTACATTTCCATTACTTCCGCATTTTCATGGTATAAGAGCATGGATCGGGGTTTGGAAATCCAGAATCTTAGTGGGAAGCCGATTAGCCAGATACGCAGCAGTCAACACAGCTTCAGGCCAGAAAAATTTTGGGACCTTTGACTCAATCATAAGGGCTCTTGTAATTTCGAGCAAGAATCAATTTTTCCATTCGGCAACACCGTTCTGTTAGGGGAATAGGAGCAGGTGGGCTGATGAATCATCCTCTTTTCCAGGGCAAATTGCTCCATTCGATGGTTGACAAACTCCCCGCCATCGTCGGATCGAAGAATCTGAATTTTCCTTTTGAACTGAGTGAGAATCATATGAAAAAACTGAGAGAACTTGTCAAAAACTTCAGATTTATGCCGAAGGAAATACACCCATGTCATTCTCGAACAATCATCAATAAATAGAACAAAGTAGCAAAAGCCATGACCACCACCAACGGGCGCAGGTCCCCAAACATCCGAATGTACTAACGAAAAGACATGAGGTACACGAGTGTTCGA
>JAOYMZ010011704.1:0-20867 GCA_025802335.1 Pinguicula primuliflora
TATTTTGCGTATTATTTTTTATTTATATTATTTAAATATTAAATTTATTAATAAATTATATAAAATTAAATTGTAGAGCTGTGCTCCCTCTTGCCGCGAAACCTGGCTTCGCCACTGACGGGATTACAGGAGCCTCAACGGGGCCTAAACAAAGCAAACTAATAAAAGCAAAAAACAAAAAACTAGAGTCTCAAGGGGGTTAAATGCAAACGATGAAACTGACTTCGGAATTTGCTCAAAGAGGTGGGGAGATATGGCAGTAGTCACATTGTCTTGAACTGGGCCTAATCCAACATTGTCCAGACGCTGTCCGGCTCTCGAGAAACCAACAGCAGCGCCCATCTCAGTAATAACCATACCAGATCCCCCTGCCGGAACTCCTGAAGTAGTCTCACAGTTAAGAATAGCAGGAGTTTCGAACAGAACTGCCCACCAGAAGCAACCTCAGGGCAAACAAATGAAATTCCAACAATACTAGAACTTAAACTGGCTTTGGCCAGGGAATCAACATCCACCAGCCCATCCCTCTTATGATAAACCAACTTAAAGGAAGATTGTACCAGTAAAGTTTTGATGCGGTGAATGAGAGCAGAGTTCGGGACATCCAGTGTTTTCCCCCGAAGTGACAAAAGAGCATGCTTAGAATCAGATTCAATCACAACATTCTGCAACTGCAAATGCAAACAGGCTTTAATTCCGAGGTAGATCGCCCAGATCTCCGCCGTATGACTTACGCAAGTGCCTATACGCCCCATGAAAGTCAGGACTGGCCGACTCAGCTTGTCTCGAATGATCCCTCCAACTGCGGCCTTGTGGTCCCTTCTACATACCGCGCCATCCACTTGGACGCGGAAAGCAAGCCAGTTTTCCAACTCAATAGCTGTAGCCGGGTCTGAGCAGTCTAGCAGGCCCTCAGAAACAGCAATCTGCCTGGTCCTTTGTAAAGCACTGTAAGAAAAGAAACGGACAGTCTCTGTCGCAGCAGCCTTGATGTATGCACAGAGATCCAACCCTACAACATTCTGGTTGTTGAATATTTCGTTGTTCCTTGCGTTCCATAGTCTCCAGCAAGCTGTAGAAGCAAATCAGGCCAACCAGAAAAGTTAGCAGAGTTAGTCAGGTTAGAATATAACCACTCCAGCATATCCAGGCTAACATAGAATGCATTGGGGAGTTGTGGGCATAGAGATCTCCAAATAGCACGCGCCCGCGGACAGTCCCTTAAGCACAGATATGACAGCCCTGGGAGGCAGCTAAACCCTGCCTATGCCTCTCCGCATTTGTCCAAAGTGCATTATGACCGAGTTTCCATAGAAAAACCTTAATATGTTCCGGGATCTGGACGGCCCAAATCTTGTGCCAAATGGGATTATCCAAGGATGAATTCTGAGGGGGCAAAACACTAGCAGCTGAGGCACACGTGAATTTTTCGGACAAGGATTCCTTCCACATAATGGAGTCCGATCCCGCCGCCTCTGAAGGAGGGCTCAGAGTGATGATCTTATCAACCAAATCAGTCGGAATACAAGATTGTAGAGAAGCCAAGTCCTAATTCCCATCCGCGTCTACGAAAGTTGAGACTGTGATGGTGAGATCCAGTTGGGCCGAAGGGAGCCGGGAAAATTGCAACAGCGGGGATGAGAAGGGACACCACACGTCCACCCAAAACCGTGACCTCCGACCATCACCCAACACCCAACATGAGTGAACCCGAATAAACTCAATCAGGCGAGAGATCTGCAGCCACAAGTGAGAGCCCCCCATGAATACGTACGGCTCTTGCAGTTCAGTACCTGACAAATTGTATTTAGCCATGAAAAGATGAGTCCATAATTTAGAAGGGCCCGAAAACAGTTCCCAAGCAAGTTTAAGCATGAAAACGAGATTTGCTTCCCTGAAACTGCACAGTCCTAAACCGCCTTTCTTCTTAGGAAGACAAACAATTTTCCACCGGATTAATGACTGTTTCCGCTGAGTCATCAAACCTCCCCATAAGAATGTGTGAAGAACTTGATCCAATTCTAAACAAATTGACACTGGAAGTTGAACGGTTTGCATTTGATATAACGGAATTGTTGCCAAAACCGTTTTGTAAAGGACAAATCGGCCAGTTAGGGAGATGCGTCGTGGGTTCGAAGCTTTTGCCCGTTTACGCATTTTCCTTAAGCACCCGCCATGAGAGATTTTAGAAATGCGGCCTTGAATTATCGAAACACCAAGATAGTTCCCCAGGTCCTCAACTCTCATAATTCCCAAAGCTTGTTCGATCTCCAGATTTCCACTGGCAGAGCATCCCGAGGAGGTCCAAAACACGGACTTAGAAGTGTTCACTGCCTGCCCGAATGCCACAAAAAACACGTCCAGCAATCCTCGGATAAGAAGTGCCTGCTGAACCGAAGTTTCTGCAAACAAAACCAGATCATCAGCGAATAAAAGGTAAGATAGAGCCCGTTTACCTTTACCGAAAGTGAGCGATTTCTAGATGCCCCTATTGGATGCCTCCTTGATCGCCTGGGCCAAACGTTCCAGGCATAGGATAAACAGGAAGGGGGATATTGGGTCCCCTTGCCGGACCCCTCTTCGAGGCTTATAATCGGGCCCTCTGATACCGTCCCAAATGATTTGAGTAGTCCCTGAATCCAAGGAGGCTAGTATAACTTTGGATAGAAAAGTTGGAATTTTTGCATCGTCCAGGGTTTCACGAATAAAGTCCCACTCGATCTTGTCAAATGCTTTTACTAGGTCAATCTTGATTGCCATGTATTGCCTCTTCCTAGACTTGTTGCGCATTGTATGAATTGCTTCTTGCGCCACAATAATATTGTCAGTGATTGATCGTCCCTACACACAACTAAATTGATTAGCGGAGATAAGCACAGGCATGACAAATTTAAAATGATTCACAATAATCTTAGAAATTATCTTGACCGAAATGTTAATCAGAGTAATAGGTCTGCAGTGACCGAAAGTTCCAGGATTAGTAACTTTCGGGAGGAGAGATACCATCCCCTGGTTAGCCCCATGAGGGATGGTACTTCCTGGAACACCTGCAGAATAAAATTAGTAAGAGGAGTAGAGATAACTTCCCAATTATGCTGGAAAAAAACAGCAAGTAAAACCATCCGGGCCGGCGGCTTTATCCAGGTGCATCCTAGAAATTGCCAGTTTGACCTCGCTCGGGTCGATAGGACTCGCCAGTTGTGCCATCAGTTCTAACGACATGGTAGGGAATCTGCCAGAAAGCGGGAAAGAAGGTAAACTCCCAGGTTCTGCATTCTCCTCACCGTAGCCGTAGATGCGTTGGAAATAACGAGTAACTTTGATCACCAGCACAGCTCTGTCCGAACACCATACACCATTTTCCAAATGGATACTCCGAGCATGAATCGATTTTCTATGATCCTTATGCAAGGCATGAAAGTACGCAGACAATCTATCCCCCTGAGTAACCCAGATGCATCTTGCATTTTGCTTATGTAGCAGTTCCTCACGGGAAAGAATACCTTCCAGTTCCGTTAATAAAGATATCTCTAAGTCCTGCAGGAATTTAGATGGCCGATTAATCAGGGCCATTTGAGTACCAGCAATACGCTTAGAGAGACGCTGCTTCTGACGGAAAAGGTCACCAAAACAATTGAATTTCCAATCGTCCAATGCCGAAGGTAGGGCCTTGAGCGCATTTAAAAAGGATAACTCCGCCCGCCAGTGAGAAGAAAACCATAGGCGCCAGTCCGGATGGGTCTCCCAAGCTTTGAGATACCTGAAATTCAGCGAAGGGACCAACAATCCAACATGTTTCTTGCAGGATAAGAGGACGAGTGAATGATCCGATGCTATACGCAGTAGATGCTGAGCACCACAATTGTCAAAGATCCTATGAAAGCTCTCATTAGATAGACACCAGTCAATACGCTCATAGCACATCCCCCGCTTCCAAGTGAACTGGGGACCCTTGAAACCAATCGGATGCACCTCTGCATAATCCAACCAATTCCAAAACTTTAAGCAAGCAGTCGAGGGACGACCTCCCAACTTGTCCTCCGGAGATAAATAAGCGTTGAAATCACCCATTAAAACCCAAGGAGCACCCACACCTTCTGCCAGAACCCCTAGTTCATGCCAAAGTCCCCGGCGAATAGAAGGATTAGGTGAGCCATAAACTGTTGTCAAGTTAAAAGAAATCCCCCTACTCCAGTAACCAGGACATGAATGTATTGCCAGGCAAAGCCAAGGATATCTACTTTAATGGTATCACGCCAAAGTAGCCAAATCCCACCGGAAAACCCACATGCTTCGATTCTAAAAGAGTTACTAAAACCTGTACCCAAGCCATGAATAATACGATCTGCTTCAACACCACTCACCCTGGTTTCCAGAATTATTAGTAAGGAAACACAATACGTTGACAGAAGAGTGCGGAGCGCACCCTGTGATTTTGGATTATTGATGCCTTGCACGTTCCAGGATAGGAGTCCACAATCCATAAAAACAATTCTGTGGGTGTGACCGGGCACCTATTTACTGAGACGGAGCAAAAACCAAAGAACAGGGGGGTAACAACTTATCCTGCTCCAATGACGAAATATCCTAGTTCATAAATTGATCATCACAGTCACCTTCTGGTAAAGAAGAAGGCTCCTGAGCAGCAGCACCAACGCCAGCCTCATGGAATGGTAACTCCTCATCCATCTGATCATCCGGAGGGATGTCAGTAATAATAATAGAAGGATCTGGGACCAGATTGGCAGCCTCAGGCCTCCTCAAATGGAAACCTTTGGAGTTACTGCCCTTACTGAAACTGTCACGCAGATTGGCCATCTGTTCAGAACCCTCGCTCTGGAGGGGTGCAAGCGGATGAGGCAGCACAACCACCTTGTGTTTAGGATCATCTGGAGACAAAGAATGCTGAGGAAGGCCCTGTTCAGACTTCGGACGAACATCCATGCACTTATTGACAGAATCAACAGCCATCTGAACGCCAGCTAGGGAAGTCCCAGCAGAGTCAGGTAGAATGGCTATTTGAGCCCCTGAAAAGATAGGCACTCTAGCAGATTCGTTAAGATGCTTCCGCTTCGTAGGAGGCCTGGTCGCAGCGTAAGGGAACTTTTCAGAAACCACTTTCTTGCCCTTAGACTTCAGATTAGAGAGCTTGGGGTGTTGAGTGATTTTTAGGGAGGACCGGGGTGGAACAGGGAGTGCCACGCTTGAGCTAGCTACCAAGGGACCCTTGCTGGCAGTAGATTGGTGAAGCAGCATGTCTGACAGCGAGGACTCATCGAATAAACCTGAAAATACACCAAAGCGAGAGTTAGAATTAAAATGGGTTGAATTCACATTACCTGCCTTGTCCGAAGAATTGTCCACCCTCTTGGAATAACGCTTTGGTTTCTGAGCGATCAACCACGGCATATCAGGGGAAGGCACCACGGGAATCGTAACCAAGTCAGCAGTCCCCGACTTATCATTAGAAACGGGAAGTCCAGAATCATGAAGTTGAGGCCCAGAATGAGGTTCCGTTGAGCTGGTGGAATGTACATGTTGACAGGTATCAGCCATATGACCATATCTGCTGCAACGAACACATACCAGGTTGAGATCTTCATAGCACACCTTATACTCCACCCCTTGCACCGTGACATAGGGGACAAAGGGTTTTGTTAAATCCAGGCGGAGTGCAACATGGGCAAAGAGGCCCCGAGTCGCCTGAATTGAATGAGAATCAGCTTTTAGGTAAGAGCCAATAGGCCTAGTGATCTCACGAAGCAGCGTATCCTGAAAATACTACGGAGGCAAGCCTTGTATCTGGACCTAGGATGCAATGGAGTCGAGATGATCAGATCTTGTGTCAAACTCGGGGTACCAGGGGTGAATGCTCAAATTGTGGCCCACTATTGAATATGGACCACCAAGAAGAGCCTTCAGATAATCTTGTTCCAGATCGAGCTTCACCAAATAGTAACCATGTTCAACATCCAGTACATGAATGTTACCTTGCGGTTGCCAGAGAGCTACCAGTCTCTGATACAGGAATTTGTAGCTTGTAACCTGCTTGAGAGGTTTGATAAAAACTGTGAAGGCCATGTTTGCGCCTAGATCTCGCGTGATTTTATCAGAGAAGTCTACACAGTGTTTCCCGTTGGTGAACTGGTGACGAACGTCATCCACCGTGACCTCAATCGGAATTCTTGAGAACGGGCTAGAATTGCGGGGGCGTCAGCAGCGGTCAGAGCTAGGGCATCCAGAAAAGTTTTGTTCTTCACCAAATTGGAGGCAGTCGGTACTTGATCGTCCCCCAAAACCTCGGAAGCAGACGCCGGAGAGGGGAAATCCTTATTTTTGACCTTAGTTGTGGCCGGATTGGCCAACGACGGGATAGGGTTTTCCATCGGGGTGAAGGAGCGGTAGAGAGACGTTAGAGAAAATTACCGAACGGTTATTGAATGATTAAACATAATTTAAAAATCACAAATTAATTGAAAACACACACTCTATAATTGAAAATCACAAATTACCGAGCGGTAGCTTTTTTTTTATTTTGGAAAATGCTACGGGACCCGAAAGTTTGGGACCATAACTTTCAGGTCCCGTAGAAACGATAGTCAAATAGACTGCTGCCACTTTTTTTATTATTATACTATTATTTTAATAAATTTTTCCTTTTTCCTACCGTCTTAAATATCCGGCGAAACGCTTATCGTTTGTCGAAATGGATACCGTCATAATTATCAACGCGTCGTGCGCTTTTATTTGATATGCGATTTCATATAATTTCGATGTCTTTATTATTTAATTATTATTGTGTAGATTTTGGGTTTAGGGTTTATAGAATTTTGAATTTTAATTTTTCGGCGGCGAAGCCGCCGTAATATTGATTTCCATTTTTGATAAAGTTTAGCATTTATGGTCTGTGGGGTTTAGAGTTTAGAGGTTAGGATTTAATATTTTAGTTTTTTTGAGGTGAAGCTGTCGTAACATTAATTCTTATTTTTAATATGGTCTAATATTCAGGGTTTTAGGGGTTTAGTTGTAGGGTTTTGGGTTTATAAAATTTTAGGTTCTAGTTTTCGATGGCGAAGCCGTCGTAATATTGATTACTATTTTAATAATGTTTAGCATTTATGGTTGGTAGGGTCTAAGGTTTAGCATTTATGATTTAGGGTTTAGGGTTTTAGGGTTTAGGATTTTAGTTTTTTAATTTTTCCGCCGCAATATTGATTAGAATTTTTGATAAAGTTTAGCATTTATGATTTGTAGGTTCTAGTATTTAAGTTTAGAATTTATGATTTTAGTTTTATAATTTTTCGACGGTAGAACCACCATAATATTAATACTTATTTTTAATATGATTTAATATTTCGGGTTTATTAGGGTTTAGGTTTTATTAGGGTTTAGGGTTTATTAGTATTTAGTGTTTATAGGATATAGAGTTTAGGGTTTAGATTTTAATTAATTAAAATTAATCTAAATCTTATAAATTTTAAACACAAAAAATATTAATTATAATTTTATTAATAAAATATTGATTAATAATTAATTAATGCTTATTTTATTAATTTTTTAATGAAACCAGAATTTTAGTGTCCTAATTTTGATCCTCTAGCACTTCCCGTTTTTTTGTAAGTACATTAATGCTTAGCTATTACAACTTAATTCAAGATTTGAATCATATCCTAATTTGTGCAATTAAATTAAAGGGGATGTGTAGCAGGTATTGAATTCGTGCTTAATGATTGTAAAATATTATAATTCTGATAACTATGATCGAAATTAAACACAATGATAGGAACGTGACAACAATATTTAGGGTTGGGCATTCGGATCGGAATTTTTCAAAATTCCAAAATTTGAATTTTTCAAAATTTCGAAATCCCAATCTGAAATTGTTTTTTCTCTGTTCGGAATCCATTTTGTGTTCCGAATAGAAATTCGGAATGGAACAGGTTCCGAAATCCCGAATCCCGAACTAACAACGAATCAATTGCTTTATTTATTAAAAATTGTTCATTAATCGACATTGAAATTTGGCAATGAGCTTGGTCCAGCGGGGTAGTTTCTTCAGGACAGCTGGACTGGCAATTATTCAAACTTTGGAAATCGGCCTGTTGATGTATCGGGCCATATAATAGGCACTTGATTGTCGTAGTGCAGCGGTATCGGCCGTATAATAGGCACCTGCAATTCTTGCAACAAGTAAGATAGTCATCTTAGTTCACAAACTATCGTCGCTAAACTGCGATATTATGCTTCAGCCGATGAATGAGCCACCACAGTTTGTTTCTTAGTCTTCCAAAAGACTGTAGCATCCCCGAGTTTGATGATAAACCCGATTAAAGATCGATGAGAATCAGGGCATGTCCCCCAGTCGAAATTAGACAAGCCTGTGAGACGAAGATTGTTGGATCGTGGCAAAAATAATCTCAGTTCTGGACATCAAAGGAGATACTTCACCACATGCAAGGTGGCTGTCCAATGAGTCTCATGAGGCTTACTCATGTACTATGACTTAACTATTGAGTTGCATGGCTTATATCTGGACGGTAAATCCCAAGTAAAGCAGGCGACCAACAAGGCTTCGGTACAAGGAGGCATCATGTAGTATAAGAGATGCATCTTGAGAGGTGAGTTTAAGACCTGACGGTAGAGGAGTAGAGGTGGAGTTAGCCCCGTCTAGCCCCAGATCGGAGATGATATCAAGTATGTACCATCGGTGGGTAACATACTTCCCATGATCAGATGTTAATACATCAACTCCAAGATAGTAGCTGGCTTCTCCAAGATTTTTATGCTGGATTGTGTGTCTAGGAAGGCCTTAACCTTGTCTGCTTCAGCAAGTGAATCACCTGTGATCAAGACATCATCAACGTATACAAGCAGTACCGGAAAAGCACCAACAGTTTGTAGGAGGAATAAGTAATGATCATGACTTGATTGCCTAAAACCATATTGAATCAACTGAGCAGAAAGATCTTTGTTCTATTGCCGGGACGACTGCTTTAACCCATAGATGGAACGTTTCAACAAACAAACCTGACCAGGGGTTGCATCTGTGTATCCAAGAGGAAGAGTCATGTAGATTTCGTCGTCCAAATACCCATGGAGAAAGGCATTGTTTATATCAAATTGAGAAACAGTCCAGCCTCTAGAGACAGCCACAGTGAGTAGTATGTGGACTATAGAATGCTTTGCTACTGGACTAAAACTCTCACTGTAATGAACACCCTCAATCTGACTATAGCCCTTGGCGACAAGCCTGGCTTTGTGTTGGGAAATGCTACCATCAGGATTATATTTTGTTTTAAAAACCCATTGGAAACCTATAGTTCATTTCCCGGGCAACAGAGTGGTTAAGATCCAAGCGTTGTTTTCTTCCAGTGCGTGAAGCTCAGTTTTCATGGCCATAACCCATTCGGGTGATGTCTTAGCATGAGTGTAGGAGGTAGGCTCAGGTAAAGTGATGCTGGAGAGAAAACAGGACATTACAAATGACAAGTTGGACATCTGAAAATCAGCATGCCATTTAGGGACTTGTTTAAGTCTTGACCCCCGTCTGGGAGGTGCTTCTGAAGGTTCAGGATGATCCGGTGTGCTGTGAGAGGATTCAAGCTCATTGGAAAGGTTCTCTTCTATGGATGAATCAATGACAGGATCAGAAGCATTCAAAGGGCTCTTTGCTGCGGCTGAAGGAGGATTAGAGTCAGAGTGAGGAGTGATAAGTGACACACAAGGAGCTATGGCAGGACTTGGATGATTGGTATTTGGATCAGTAACGGTATGAGATACCTGTGCCAGAAACTGAGGCTCAGAGTCTGTGGCAGTGCTCAATGGATGAGAAGCAGCATATGGGAACTGACTTTCATAGAAAACCACATCTCTAGAATGGTGAGTTTCTGATTCTCCAGATCAAACACCTTATATCGCTTGATAGCAGTTGAGTAACCCAGAAAGATGGCCATGAAGGCTCTTGGAGCAAGTTTATTTCGATGTGGAGCAGTTATACAACAATAACATAGGCAGCCAAATACCCGGAGTGTGCTCAAGTCAGGGGAATAACCAAATAACATCTGATGGGGACTCTTCCATTCAAGCACCGAAGAAGGCAGATGATTAATGATATAAACTGATGCCAACAACGCCTCTCCCCAGAATCTTTTGGGCAGATTTGCTCGAAATATGATCACCCTTGTCGTCTCAAGCAAGTGCCTATGCTTGTGTTCAACCACCCTGTTTTGTTGAGGTGTATGAGGAATGCTCCTTTGATGAATGACCCTTTTGGAAGAGAAAAGAGCAGCACATTATTGATTCACAAACTCAGTGCCATTATCTGTGCATATGGCCTTCACATTTGTCTGAAACTGGGTGCAAACCATACAGAAGAAATGTTCAATCATCCCACACACCTGTGTTTTGTGTTTGAGAAGAAACGCCCTTGTTCCTCTCGTGAAGTCGTCCATATCCGTGAGGAAATAGGATGCTCCATTAAGTGCACTAACTGCATAAGGACCCCATAAATCCATGTGTACTAGTTCAAAAGCATGTCTGGTTTTTGAGATATGATTTGGGAATGGGAGGCGAGTTTGCTTACTCTTATGACATGCTTCACATGATAAACGAGATGCTGAATTGTACTCGTTGACACACAAACGATTTAGTACATTCAATGAAGCGTGAACAAGGCGCTCATGCCATAAAGTTTGATTAACATCAAAAGATAACAAGCCAAAATGTTTAATAGAATTCGAGTTATAGACAAAAGAACTTAGACTAGGAGTAGTGAGAGACAACAAAGATTTTTTCTGCGGTTGATTCGCATGCTCTTTGTGCCGTAAAACGAGACTTGACTTGTCCAAAATGTAGAGCCCCAAAAACTCTTTGTCCACAGCAAGCACCTCATTCATTTTCAGGTCCTGCAACAAGCAAAAGGATGGAAAGAACGTGAGGCAGATATTGGAAGTTTTGGTGAGGCACGATACTGAGAGCAACTTAAAACGAAATGAAGGGACATATAGTACTCCATTTAGGAAGATCTGAGGATTGAATTGCATCTGTCCAACACTCTCAACATGAGCCACCTCTCCATCAGCTTGCCTCACACTCAAACCGTTCTTAGCAGGCCTCACTTGGTCCAAAATCAATAAATCATTATACATATGGCTGGGCACTCCAATGTCAATAATCAAATCACTGGATTGAAGTAGTTTTGAAATAATTAGACCCGCAAGAATGGAAGAATACCTGTGTACTCCAGTTCCTAGATTTGACATTCGGTGGTCCCAGAATGCACTTTAAACATATGAGATACCTCCTGTCTGATGATCTCGATCATGTGTTGTTGCCCTTCATCCATGGATGAAGGTGTTACAGCGTGTGCATGCTGTAAGTGTGCTTTCTTCCCCTTTTGAATCAACTCTTTCAGTCAATTACAATTCTGAACTGAATGACCATTTACGTTACAATGCTCACAGCTTTGCAACTTGTAGCATTCAGCTACCGTGTGACCCGAAAAATTGCAGTTCTCATAGCGTGCATCAGAGTTTCTGTTTCTGGGATTATTAACTCTCCCAAAATGCCCTGCTTGTGTTAAGGAAATAACCAAAGATCAAGGGGAGGAGATTGAGTCAAAGATACTTGTAGATAAATATGGATAGTTGTTGAGGTATATATGGTAGCAATATTATACCTTCTAGGACTCTATAGGTTGTTTATATATCTTGTACGTGCACTAGACAAACGTATCAATTCAACAACTTGTTTTCTGCCATTACCTTGTCTTCTTCAATCTCGTTTCATGGTATCGGAGCTTTCATGCTCACGCACCTAATTGATCCAGAGTCTGGATCGTTGTACTGTTCATCATCCCCGTATAGTGAGTGTCAACACCCGGGAGTATTGATCCAGTTGCCTTTGAAGTGTATCTCAAACACAACAGAGCCCACCATCTACATCAGTTGCTTTTGAAGTGTCTATCAACTGCAACAGTATTCATCTTCCTCAAAGCAGAGTTTATCCTGCAGAGAAACCAATCAGTTTGTTCAGTAAAAATGGTTGCAACTTCATCTACGACGTTTTCTTACCCTAACCTGTCCCAAATTGTCTCAATCAAGCTAGATTCCACAAATTATCTCTCGTGAATGTCCCAGATCGTTCTCGTATTGAAAAGCTACGACCTTATGTCCGTTGCAGATGGAACATTGCCCTGTCCACCTGTAACCTTGGTTCCTGCAGAAGGATCCAAGGAGACACAGCAATCTGTAAATCCCAAGTTCTCAGACTGGTGCAAGAAGGATCAATTCGTGCTTGCCCTAATTAATGGTTCGTTATCTCCAAAAATTCTCCCTGATACATACGGATTAACAACAGCATTCGCAGTTTGGGATAAAGTATCAAGACGTTTTCCCCTAAAAATTCCTCACAGGTTTTGAATCTAAAGCGTAAACTTCAGGGCCTTAAACAAGGAAATCAGACCTGTTCTACCTTCCTGCAATCAGCCAAACTGATCCGTGCCAAATTATCTGCTGCTGGACAGCACGTCTCCGATGATGAGCTTATCGATTACATCACTGATGGATTGTCGCTGGCGTATCAAATGTTCATACCTCACATATCGTTTGCCCGACGATATGCCAACCTAACCTTCGATGATTTTGAACGAGTACTTCAAACCTATGAATCTTTAATTGCAGATCCAGTAACGCCAGATTCTGATGCCGTCGCCCTATGGTCGTATAAAGATTCACTTGAATTCGGATCTCCGTGGTGTGGCTTCTACAGAGGGGGTCACGGCCGTGCCACATCCACTGGACATTTTGGGGGACGGAACTCGGGCCGCTCTCGCTTTAACTCTGACCGATTTACTGGGCATCATGGTTATCGCCGATCGCCTGGCTACGATGGTTCAATGGGAGAGTGGAGACGAAATGGAGATTTCTATGGAGAACAGTCTGGAACTGTGTTGCGACAGAATGACGAACACGGGCCAATTTTTGGGGCAGGATATCGCCACGGGCCTGGACTTGGGCCGACTATTGTTGGGCCAACACAGTTAAATAATGGGCAAGAAATCCAGATGGGCCGGTTTTCTCTGGCCCGAATCGCCATCAACCCGATTTGGTGGCTTGTAAATTTGTGGCGGCACAAGTCATACAGCTCTGGATTGCTTCAACCGTATGGATTATTCCTATCAAGGCCGTCATCCACCTGTTGATCTCATGGCTATGGCAGCCCAGTCTAATGCAGCTCTTGACAACGGATTATGGTTTGCTGATTCTGGAGTCAATAATCATATTACTAATGATTTGGCTAACCTTTCTGTGCAGGAACACTACTCTGGAGGGAACGAGGTGTCTGTAGGTAATGGCGAATCTCTAAAAATTCAGCATACTGGTTCTCTTACTTGTCAAACTCCAGCTGGTCCACTTATTCTCTCTAATATTTTTCATTGCCCAAATGCTTTTGCCAAATTACTTTCCGTCAATAATTTCTGTTGGGATAATAATTGCTTCTTTGTATTGACTAAGTATGGTTAAATGGTGAAGGACAACAAAACGGGGAAGACACTACTGCAAGGACCTAGTGTCAACGGGCTGTATCCAATGAACCTGACGGATTCTACTACTCCTAAATATACTTTGTCGAGTATGGTTGGTACGAAGACATCATTTCAGCATTGGCATGAACGATTAGGTCACTGCGCTGTTCCTATAGTCAGTCGTTTAGTTAGTACTAATAAATTGCCTATCTCAGGTCCTAGTTGCCTGTCTTTCTGTGAAGCATGCCAATTAGGAAAGAATAAACGATTGCCGTTTTCTTTGTCTGAGCGATGCTCCCTTTTCCCGTTAGATTTAATTCACTCCGATGTATGGACGTCTTCTGTTTCATCTAACACTGGGGTTTAGATATTATGTTATTTTTATTGATGATTTCTCCCGTTTTTCCTGGTTGTATCCCCTTATTTACAAATCTGACGTCTTTAAATGTTTTATTGAATTTAAAGCTCAAGTTGAAAACCAATTTTCAAGAAAAATCAAATGTTTTCAAAGTGATGGTGGAAGCGAGTACGTATCTGCCACGTTTAAATCTTTTTTGACCAAGCATAGAATTATGCATCGCATATCATGTCCTCACACATCACAGCAAAATGGTGTGGCAGAACGTAAGCATCGACACCTAGCAGACATGAGCCTATGCCTATTATCTAAGGCACACCTGCCTCATACTTATTGGCCTGACGCTATGTTCACTGCTAATTATATTATTAACAGGTTGCCTACACCTTTACTTAATTATGATAGTCCATTCTCACTGCTCCATGGTGTCCTTCCTGGCTACTCATTGTTTAGAGTTTTTGGGTGTGCATGCTATCCTTTGTTACGTCCATATAACACAGCAAAGTTCATGTATCGTAGTAAAAAATGTGTTTTCTTAGGATGCAGCACTAAACACCAGGGTTACAAGTGCTATGAACCCATAACTAAATGTGTGTACATATCTCGCAATGTCATATTTGATGAGGAGAGCTTTCCAGGTATACTCGATACAGCTCCTGGCACAGCTCCTGACAGGAGTGTCTGCACCTAATACGTCGTCTTCCTCAGGTATCCCTATTTTGCCATTACATGTTGCACATTTACCCTCCTCATCTTTGGTTGCAGATCCGTCATCGTCCGTCAACTCCGGCACAACTGGTGGTATGCCGTCAGGCCTTGACCCATCTATTGTTGCGCCGTTGTTGATGGACGACTCTGTTCTCGTGTTGCCACATGGATCATCCGATGATTTAATCACTCAGACCACGTCTTCCTCGGAGTCTTCAGGTGGTATGTCCACGGGCCTTGGCCCACCAACTGACTCCGGCGCAGACTTGAGTATGGGAAGGTTACACGATCCGAATTCTCCATGTGGCAGTTCGGGTATGGATGAGTCGAGTCCATCTCACCCCTTGTCACCAGAGTCGTGTAATCATGTCATCCCCCACAACTCTTCGCGTCCTGTTACTCGAAGCCAAACTGGGAACCTCAAGCCTAAGACCTTCCCTGGCTTTCATTTGTATTTTGCATCCAAATATCCTGTCTATGCTTTTACCAGTGTGCAGATTCCTAGAGAACCTACCACGTACTTACAGGCCAAGTCCTCTCCGGAATGGTGTACTGCTATGAAAGAAGAATATGAGGCATTGATGTCTAATTCCACCTGGTCTCTTTGTCCCAGACCTACCAGTCACAACATTATTCGGAACAAGTGGGTCTACAAGATCAAGACCAAGTTCGATGGATCCATTGACAGATATAAGGCCCGATTGGTGGCTCGTGGCTTTGAACAGACATATGGTATGGATTATGAGGAGACGTTTAGTCCGGTGATTAAACCTTCTACCATACGCATCCTGATTTGTCTATCTGTACAGTTTAGTTGGTCAGTTTGTCAACTTGATGTCTCCAATGCATTCTTGAACGGGGTTCTTCTTGAGGAAGTATATATGGAGCAGCCAGCAAGGTTTATCTCAGCTACACATCCTGATTATGTTTGTCGTTTACATAAAGCTCTATATGGTCTCCGGCAGGCTCCTCGGGCGTGGTATGTCCAACTATCCACTCGTCTTCTTGATTATGGCTTCCAGTGCTCTCAGTTAGATACGTCTCTGTTCACATATCACCAACGTGATATTCATGTCTACGTTGATGATATTTTGATCATGGGAACACACTCGGACACGATTAACGCATTGGTCAAATATCTTCAGTCCCAGTTTAAGCTTCGCGACATGGGCTAGCTCAGCTACTTCTTGGGGATGCATGTGACCCGGGACACCAATGGTCTCCACATTAGTCAGACCAAATACATTTATGAGTTGTTGGAGAAGACCAAGATGCTCGGAGCAAAGCCAATCTCGTCGCCCTCGTCAACTGACACTCGGGCCAAGGATATGTCAGGAGACCCCCTCTTTGCTAAAGAGACGACACTTTACCGGAGTACAGTGGGAGTTCTGCAGTACTGTACTCTCACTAGACCAGAGATTGCCTTTCAGGTTAACCAGTTGTTTCAACATCTCCAGCAGCCCCTCTCTTGTCACTGGCAAGCAGTCAAGCGTGTTCTTCGTTATCTTAAGGGATCCATACGTCATGGCCTTCTCTTCATCAAGTCGACATCGCCCACTCTGACACTTGAGGCATTTTGTGATGCGGATTGGGCGGGGGATAGACAAGATCGTCGCTCCACTTCAGGCTTTGGTGTTTTCCTGGGTCCAAATCTGATATCGTGGACAGCAAAGAAGCAGACTGTGGTAGCTCGCTCGAGTACCGAAGCTGAGTATCGATCTCTGGCTCACACTACGGCAGATCTGTATTGGACCCGCATGCTACTGAAAGATCTCAACATCGTCCTGACTCAACCTCCTGTTATATGGTGCGATAACTTGGGGGCCATGTCCCTAGCATCAAACCCAGTCTTTCACGCTCGAACAAAGCACATAGAGGTTGACTACCACTTTGTTCGTGAGAAGGTTTTGAACAAAGACATTCAGCTTCAGTATATACCCACAAAGGACCAAGTGGCCGATATCTTCACTAAACGACTGGGCACCTCTCGGTTTCTGGACTTACGAGGCAAGCTGATGGTTCGCTCACTCCCCGTCAGCTTGAGGGGAGGTGTTAAGAAAATAACCAAAGATCAAGGGGAGGAGATTGAGTCAAAGATACCTGTAGATAAATATGGATAGTTGTTAAGATATATATGGTAGTAATATTATACCATTTAGGACTCTATAGGTTGTCTATATATCTTGTACATGTACTACACAATAGAATCAATCCAATAACTCGTCTTCTTCATTACCTTGTGATCTTTAATCTTGTTTCAATCTTCAATCTTGTTTCACGACATATGGTTCCCTTTTGACAACGCTTTATACCCTTATGCTCTGTCTATAATCCCTTCCCTTGATCTATCAATCAAATTAAACGCCTTTTGTAGAAGCTTAGGTGGCTGGAACGTGCAACGGCTAGATGCATGGCTCCCTCATGAGTTTATCGTCAGTATCAGCGGAACTTTGGGCTAATCTACACGGCCTTCAAACTGTTCATGATCTTGGGCTACGAAATGTCATCTTATTCTCCGACAGCATGCTTGCAGTCAAAGTCATTGCAGGGCGGGCCCAAGAGGTTTTAAACACTGAGTTCCTTTGTTAAATCCGAAGGATGATGAACCTTTGTTGCATTGATTCAAAATAGTACATTGCGAGATCCAACAACGTGGATGCAGAATACATTGCAAAGTCTGGTTTATCCAATGCTAACATGGATCTACAGCTCTTCTCCTCACCTCCACGGTTTATGGATGTTCATGGTGCTGCTAAAGTAAAAGACAAAATGACATATCACCCAACCTTTGTTTCACCAGCTGCTACAAGCTCATTCAGGGGCTACACCTCATTGCACCCAGGGGGACAATTAGGTTGGATTCTCCGTCCTACAAGCAAGAGGGGCAGATAGGACGGGATGGTCTGCACCCCTGTTTTCTCGATGCATGCCAGGGGTCACATTGCAGCTTCATGGGCGGTCGTCCACCGTGATCTTTGATCCACCATGAAGCCACACTATTGTTAATTTCTATCGTTTTCTATTTTTTTGTTTGCTGTTTTTCTTTCCAGCTTCAGCTTCCCTTGTGGAGAGAAAAAAGAAATTTGTTGCACATTAATTCATATACATTAGGAAGTGCACATTTCAGTTAGAAACTTCAAAATAAGACACCAATGATTAGTGCTGAAGGGTGGTGCGGTTCCGCACCACTCCCCCTCCCAACCGCGCGGTGCACCGGGAAATCACCACCCGGCCCGTTCGGATTAAAAAATTAAAAAAATAGAATAAATTTAAAAATAAGGTCAAAAGATTCGGTTTCGTTCGATGTCAGAAATCGACGAACAAACTGACATAATCAGGAAAGTTAAAGGAATGGTTGTTGGAGATGTTAGACTTTATGTTAATCTGGCAAGAGATTATCGAAATAATGGAGGACACCCGTTGCCTGAGAAAGAGTTGGCAATTAGGATATAACCGATAGAAGGAAGGTCGACAATGGAGTTGCAAGGGAACGTGGAAATCATCAATCTTACACCAACCCCGAAGATCTAGAGTGACTGAAGTACTACTTAATTGGCCTACCTACTCTAATTTTAGATTTATCATCCATTTGCAGAATCCTAGAGGTTCAAGGATATGGTGGTGACAAGGTGGTACGGCTTGAAGATGGTGAAGTTCTGCTCTAGTTAGAGTCAGTGGAAGGAAAAATTAGATTATTAAGTGATGGGACAACTTAAGGAATGTTGCGTATCCATAATTTGCGCCCATGATGTATTGTAAATGGCAAACTGGTCTGTCCTACTTGGGTTTGTATCCGAGGAACACCATTGAGTTGTTGGTGTTGGAAATTTTTCTTGCAAATAGGCTCTAAGAATGGTTCATTGTTGACCGTAGATGAGAAGACCCTCAATACAACATAGATGCAGTATGGTCGCGTGCAACTTCTTACTGAATCACAAGAGCAAGTGAACATGAAATTTAAAATTGTACAAGTACAGATAGCTTTGAGATTCTTGTGGAGGAAGAGTTTGATTACTTTGGTAGACAAGGGGGCGGCTGGGGAAAGTCTGGAGTACAACTGAGAAAGGATAACCGGGTTTGAGTGCAGAAAACCACCCAATCTCAAACTGTGAATGGCCTGATTTGCTTCAGAGTAAGCTGGCACTAAGGGAAATGAGAGCCATGGTGATAGCCCATACCTATACTGGACAATATGATTCTAATATGGATGACACACTGGGACATACAGGGAAGGAGCTTAATTCAGATGCAAGATGCAAGATGCAAGGTAAGCTTATCAGAAAACATGGAGGTTGGCATACTATCGCCGGAACAAGTGACCGAACTGTCAATTAATGCAGTTTCAACATCCAGTCCTACCCAGGTAGAGTTAAGGACAAAATTGGTTGTAGAGACCTCCCAATTAGGGAAATTTCCTATGGCGACACATTCACAGGGAGAGATGCATACGGAATTGAATGTGGGCATTTCCCAATTATGCGAGCATTATAGTCAATCTCGAATTGAAGAAAACCCACGACAAATAGTGGTGAACGAGACAGCGAGAGCGTTCAATGTAGACGCAGCTCAACGATGGGATCACACATCACCGAGGCATGGGTGGAGAAAGATTCAATAATGGACGATACCTCTCCATTTTGGCCATCCGGCAAAAATGATAGCAATGTATAAAATCCGCTACGTAAGATAAATGCAATGTGAATTTCAATTATATCAAAGGGAGAAGATTCGATTGCAGAGACGCCAATCGACACCCCAGAAAGTTCAAGACAACGAGAATCCAAGTATGAATCTACCAGAGAAGGATTCACACATTGATTTATTAGAGGAAGCTCGGGAAACTATGCTTCTCACGAAAGCACTTGCGATTGAATTATTAGAGCAACACATGGATGCATTGATTCAAATGGAACTCAAAGATCGATAAAATTACAAAATGAATAAGTAATTGCTAGTATAGTCGCTTGACGAGCTAGATAGCCCAGAATAGAACTGTAAACGAACAGAACTGTAAACGAACAAACTCGAGTTTGGCTCGTTAAAAGCTCATTTGTTCGATCCAAACCAAACATACCTAGTAAACCAATCACTTGTTCGATCCGTTAAGCTTAAAGAGCTCAAGCTCGAAATTGTGTTCGCGAGCTTAACGAGCTCGAAATTGTTTGCGAGCCCTTAACGAACACTCGCGAACACTATATATAATAATATTATTTATATTTAGTTAAATAAAAAACATTAAAAAACATTAACAAAAAATAAGAGAAAAGAATAAATGCATTCCGTCATTCATTGCGCGTGAAACTAAAGAAGAGAATTGAACTCAGACTCTTCCTCCATTGCGATGGGCGAGTGATTTTGGCAATCTCTTCCTCTATTTCTCTTCCTCCATTTCATAGGAAACAATTCCTCTCATCTTCCTCCGACGATATCCTCCACCTCGACCGAAATCTTTACTCTTTCTCATTTCAAAGGTAATTTTCAATAATTCGGGATTTTGGATTTCGTTACTTTTATTTGAAATTGATCCCAATGGGGATTGATTGAGTTAATTTATGATGTCAATTTCAAGAAATTGAACTCATTCCATCAATAATTTGGAAATTAAGGTTTCGGATTTTATGATGCATATTTTGGAAATTTTGATTTGTGTTTATATGACAATGCTATCTTTAATGGTGAAGTCCTTTAGTTGCTACAGGAAAAAGATGTAAAATGCAAAGTGTACTTAATTTTTATACATAATTAAGTATAGTGTATAAAATGACGTCGTTTTGTGTCATAAAATGTGAGTTTTTTAAACAAAATGAAGTCGTTTTACTACACATACTTAATTATATATAAAAAATTAAGTATACGTAGCATTTCTCGGGAAAAAATATATAAAGCAGATGAGACCGTCCTCCTGTGGTTGAGATGAATGGTTGCAAGTACTTGTATATATCATGCTAGTGATGCTACCAGATCTTACTTTATTTTTGTATTCAGTTTTTGCTCTAAAAATTCCGTGTTAATTATGCACGACTGTTTGTCCCCAAAAAATTCATTTTTTTTTCATTTCACATTTTCTAACTCTTTTGCTTGTTATTTGTAGATTAATACTATGTCTTCATCTATTAATGATGAAGACATGGGTGATGACATGGGCGAGGAAGAAGAGTAAACATGTCAATAGTTATATGACAATAAGAAAAGGAAGAAAATATTGAAAGTATGGCTTGAGATGACCGAGGTGGAGCATGAAGGTGTAGCGAAGATACAATGTAATCATTGTAAGAG
>JAOYMZ010011715.1:0-20862 GCA_025802335.1 Pinguicula primuliflora
ACCACTATCATCACACTTTTATGGAACAACCATTTCGAGATGAAAACCCAAAAAATGTCGTACACGAACGCGCAGCTTAGTAGCACAGTTCCCACCTGAGTATATGCCAAAAGAGTAAGCATCCACAAACTTCTCATACTGCACGCACAGATGGAAGTTCAGACCGAAAGGTAAGTTAAGAAAATACTAGCATGAGTTTGTGGGAGACGAACACCTTTAGATTTGGCACTCGAATTATTTGGAGAACTGTCATGATCAGAGCAATTCCCTGTCACCGAGGAAACCACAATCAGGTGAATTAATCATTAATCAGGATTTTTCAGAAATTTATGAGAATTGGGTCTTACAACTTACAAGTATATCTTGACCGATCCAAGCAAACGGTACATGCCGGTAAACTGCCCATAAAACAGCAAATGCTATGCAAAATGGAGAGACAGCTAACGATAGATACGATACACCTCCAAGATATGGGACTTTGACGAATGATTCTGCAGCTGGCTCGAAACATTTAAAACTATACATAATGGATGTCATCATCAGTTTGTGCTTCTGAAACATATTGAGACTATATCTTTCCTGACCAGAATGCATACCATGATAACAAGGCAACTAGACAGGTGTGCAAGCCCTGAAAGAAGAAACAGAATAAAAGAATAAGCATTGCAGAAATATCTTTTAGTTGACAGGATATCCTTGTACGAATTTGAAGAGAGATCAGCGTACTTCATAACCACCAAGGCAGAAGACAACAACAAGAATCTCTATGAAACCGTCAGACATCCACTTGTAGAGCATAACCAGGAAACATGAAGCGATAATAATGAAAATAATAGCAGAGGTGACACTTATATCCAAGGTACTAGTAGAATCATAACTGCTGAGGTAGTCGTCTGAGCCATCCTGCAAGAGTTAGGTTTTCTATGCATATGAGACGGTGTGATCTCCAAAGCAAGACAAAAGAGAATGATGGGACAAGAGTGTTTATTACTTTTAAGAGCTTGTCTTTCACTATAGCTTCTTCTCTTGCACTCCATGCGGACCAATAAGATGAGCATAAAATAGTCCCAACAGCCATTAGCCATAAGAACACTTCAGCCACATCTACCTTCGGTCGCCGAGGAGAGTACATTTGAACTGAAACTGAAATAAGTGCATGCAATAATAAGGAAAAATATGTACAGGTACGGCATAGAGTTAGAGTTACCACTAGCTAGATTTGATATATCAGCCTCAAGCTGTGAGAAATATTAAGCATGTAGGGGAAAGCTCACCATCCGTATTATTCGCCATGCTCTCTATCAAGCTCATTCCAGCATCACTTGGGAGCATGACCACAGGTATGTTAATACTTACACTAGTGTCGTTTGCTTCACAAACCATCTTGAAGAGTTCTGAAGAATGAGCACAATGAAGAGTACTCAATTAGTGAAGATAAGAGAATTAAGAGATGCTATATCATCATGGTATAAACTGGGTCATGAGTGAACCCTTGCTCCATGATTTAGGTAGACCATGGGTTCTAAAGTGATGGACGAAAAACAACCTTTTTGGTTATTTACGATAAGTAACCCCGAAGCACCAGCAGCTTCAGCAACATTCGCTTTTCTGACAAAGCTACAATTACCACGGTGCACCATGATAACCTGGCCTGCAAGCTAACGCAGCAGACAAGAGATGAAAGTTCAGAACATGACAGATCACCACCATATTCACATTGGAGGAACATATTCATCACCCTGTGAAGTGTAGAGTTGAAGAGAGGAGAGAAACCTGATTATTTGGTGTGCTACAACAATCAGGGGGATCTGCAAGAGCAATTTTTGTCTGGTTGGCACGCTTCTCTGTTGTTTCTAATGTTGGCCCAAACCGAGCACCAACACCCACAAACTCCACAACTTCTCGACCATCTACCCAAACAGGCACTTTAACCTATGCGATACCAATAAAACATAGCTAAAAATTAAGGTAAGCAACAGATATGTTTCTAAGAAATAACTGCAAGAACCCGAGCCGTTCAATAACCCAATCAGAACTCCTGAGGAAGTCCATTTCTGGTTAATTTCATTCGCTTTCTAATTCCCAATAATGGCACCAAATTATGAGATCAATAACAATGGAACATGACTTGATGGCACGTTAGGCTAGATCAACGACGAGAACAGCAAAACCAAGAAAAGAAACCAATAGATATTAGCTTCCCCCAAATATCCGCAGGTAAGGCAACAAGGGGGCAGAAACTCAACACAGAAACGAAAAGATGGGATTTTACCAGTACAAAATTGTTTTCACAACCAGGGTTTTTCGGTGCGACATCATCTCTGTGAACTATATCATCAGCGAACACAACAGAGCTGCAGAGCAGCACAACGATTGCACCCAAAGAACAGTACACAACTTTGTTCTTGAAGTCCATCAGCCCAGAAACTGCGAAAAGGAAACTGAAAGAGGAGACTTTTACTGCTTTAAACTAGCGTGAAGGTCAAACGGCTTTTCCATTTCTTCAATCCTCCTTTGGAGGGAGACTTTTTCTTGGAAAGAGAATAGGAAGACCAAACACAGGGAAATTGAGAAATGTCTACAAAAATCAAATCATAGGAGCCGTTTTCTCCGTAACAAGAAGCCATTATTTACTCTGTCACCGTCAGGCGTCAACTCGATTTGTAGTTGGGAGTGCCTGGGGGAGGAAACATCATGGCTCTTGTTTCCATATCCATATAATATAATATATATTTCCATATCCATATAATATAATATATATTTCCATATCCATATAATATAATATATATGCACACTCTACTAGATGATACTCACAAGTCACAAGAACGATATTCTGCAAGATTTTTTTATCAAAGGGCCAGGCCAGAACACGTCCGTAGCCCCCGGCCCCGGGTCCACTCCTCGATCTGGTTTAATGGGCTTTATTTTATGGCTAAGCCCAATTCACGTTCGGCATTCCGGATCTACATGCCCAAAGCCCCATACGACAACCGTTACGCAGACTCCTGCAGCTTCTGCTGTTCTGCCGCCCCGCCCAACCCCTGTTCGGATTTATTGATCCTCTGCGCTACGTGCAGTTGCAACCGACGTAGTGGTTCATCTCCGGCTTCTGCAGGTTCATTTTTCTATCTCCAGCTCCACCAGTGGTTTCGTTCTCTCTATTTGGGGGCTATTGATGTTTGCTGCTTGTTTTGGTAATTGGAAGCATCTCTCTGAGTGCAAAAGTGTGAAATTTGTTCAGAAAGATACAGTTTTTATCATCGTAGATTATTGGACGATGATTTGAGAAGCGTTTTGTGCACTTGAATCTTAATTTATTCTGATGATGATGCCAAATTTATGTTAAAAAGAACAATTTCAGTATTTTTGGAAGGTAACCTCTGTTACACAAGCTCCTCCTTTACCTGAAAACTTCTGATTTTCCCATGAAATTCGAAGGCCATTGCTTTCAATTGTAGTGGCAGGGCGCATTCTTTTAGTGTTGGAGTATATCATTTGGTTTAATTTTCAATAAAAACTCCAGTGCAGGTTCGTTTAAAGCTGACTCGTTGTGAAACCCTTGCCACGTTACATTTTTGTAGGTTTTATGAACTATTTAGGTTCCCCAGATGAGTAAAGCTTGGGGTTTAGCGAAAGCACATTTCAATATTTTGAATTATAATTGTGTTAATTATGTGATGAGTATATGCTAGGTTCAATTTGAACAGCTGAATTCTGAATTAGCATGCCCTCTTCTTCATCTGGCTGATCGATCCCTTTTTTCTTCGTTTGTACATTGCACAGGTTCAAGGATTATGTCCTTTTCTAAGTTTTATCGTCTAGGAGCACATACAGCCAAGAGTTTGATAAAAGGTAATGTCCATCAATATTTGGCCAATGCAGATTTTATTCTCCTTATTTTATACCCCATATTGGCATGAACTTATAAGGTAAATATACTCGCTTTCCATTTTTTAGTCTGTTCCTAATTATTGTGCATAATTGATTTGTAAACTCCTTTTTTTCAATTGCAGCTCCAACGCTTGTACAGCGGTCATGCTTCTCTGTGATTCACAAACAAAATTTTCGGCCCCAGGTAAGTACGTACAGTAATACTTATCATGGTTTTGGAATCTCTATTTCTCATTCGACCAAAAAGCAGATCCCACCTTTATGCAGGCTGTTAGCGATAATAAAAAATATTATTAAATAAATGTTTCATATTTCTTGTATTCTCAAGTCAATATTTGTTTCTGTCATTGTACTCAGAGATGTGAGTTATTTAGCAGTACAGCAACAAGAGTTGATTCAGAGGGTGCTAATGATGAAAATATAAAGTGAGTCTTGGTTGATGGGGTATATTTGATATTTTTATATTGATTTTTTGTTCTCTCTCAATTGATGATTCTCAATGGATTGTAGAATAAATGTGACATTTGTTGACAAGGACGGAGAAGAGATGCATATTAAGGTCCCAGTTGGTATGTCAATGTTGGAAGCCGCACACGAGAATGACATCGATCTTGAAGGTCGACTTACTTTAATAGATATCTACGTTTTCTAGCTCATTCAGTTATCTAACATTGGCAGTTTTATCAATTAGTTTCCAGGATCTGTATCAATATTTATACGTTCATAATCTTGATTCAAAGAGTTCTTTAAATGGTTTGTGCAAAATCTTGATTAAATGCATTCCATGCTCTTGTATTAAAAAAACTCTTTGAGCAGTCTAGTCATTCGAGGTAGCTAAATCATGTGAATTTAGTGCAGGGGCATGTGAAGGGTCACTAGCTTGTTCCACTTGCCATGTTATTGTGATGGTAAGTTCTTCTACCAAAGAATAGATCACAGCTTCTTACAAGTTTTTTCCCGATCGACTTCCAGCCATCTATCTGTGGTAATGTAATACACATTTAATCATTTGATGCTGAAGCTGTTTTGTAACAGGATATGGAACAATATAACAAATTGTCTGATCCAACTGACGAAGAGAATGACATGTTAGATCTCGCATTTGGGCTTACTGAAACGTATGGTTCTCTTTCACTTTCATGTATCAGCTACTATTTTTTGAGGTGTGGGGTATGATTACGTATATCTTACTTTCCCCATACCCTACTAGAGGCCATGATTTGCTGGGTATGCTAGGTTTGATTGGGTTTAACTACTATTTTTGTTCTTTCACGCTCAAAAACATGCAATCATTCCCGCAGGTCACGCCTAGGCTGTCAAATTGTCGCCCAACCAGAACTCGAAGGACTTCGTTTGGCAATTCCTGCTGCGACGCGAAATTTTGCTGTTGATGGATTTAAGCCCAAACCTCATTGAACACCTTCTCTCACTATTGCAGATAGAAGATAAAAAGGAGGAACCGTGAGTGTAGATTATGTCCGATGTGAGTCTTCCTTCTTTCTCGCGAATCACATCACTCTGGGAAGTAAAGGGATTTGATTGATGAAAATCCGACCGGTGAATCAGCCAACTCCTTATACGTTTATTTGGTTACATTTGCAAGAAGATTGGTTTTGCAGTCTCCAGTAACTCGCACGCTCTCCACTGAATTTCATGTTAAGAGGACAAATCCATTTTTGGTAGAACACTTTTTTAGTTGTCACGTTTCTTGATTATATTTTCGAGGTGCAGGTAGAGTTTTTTTCAAATGTCGAACTTATGGTGTCGAAATTTATTTTCAGCTGTCGGATATGTTATCTAACAGCTGAGATCAGTTCACTTAAGTGCACTGGGTCGGGTCGCAGGTTATGACCCGCACAAGTGAACTGATTTCAACCGTCGAATAACATATCCGACGACTGGAAATAGATTTCGGCACTATAAGCATTTATTCGGCACCATAGATTCGGCATGTGCAAAAAATTGGGTGCAGGTAGAGGTGAAAGTCACTGTGCAAACCGCCCCGCACTGCCGAACCGCCTGCCCCTTGCACCGTGCGGTGCACCGGGAAATCAGGAACCCGATCCGGAATGAATTCGGTTCGGGTTTAATTAAAAAAATAGAAAAAATTTAAAGTAAAATTTATATTAAAATTATAATTTTTAATTTACAAATAAGATAAACTATTACAAAATATTTAGAATTTTTTTGAAAATACATACAATCAAATATCTTCTTCATCTACAAGATTTTCGGATCTACTATTATTCCGCTCTCAATTCCGGATGTAAGATAATATTTCAACCATTTTGGATGTTAAGCATGTTCTTCAATCGGTTACAATGAGTTTGGCAGTGCTAAACGCCGATTCAGATGATACGGAAGATGCCAGAGTGGTTAGCAAATCTCGAGCTAAAATTGAAAGCACCGAGAACGCTTCCGAACGAGAACTCCACCACTTCAAGATGTCAAATGACAACTTCTTGGGCCGAAGCGGAGGTTGTTGAAATGTTATCATCAACGCGGCAGCATATTCGTTCGGAACCCGGATAATCGAGATTAAATTATCATCAACATTCTATATATTAGATTCTTCATATTTGATATCCACAAGCAGCCCAGATACGATTAATTCGGTGACCGTGGCGGCGTATCGTTAACTACAATACTGATCGATATTATCTTCCATTCTTCTCATATTCTGAACGAAGCGTGCGCGATAGGCAGCTATTGGGCCCAGTATGTGTTCTTCTACATACGGTGGTTGATGTCACCGTGTATGGCTCGCCCTCCAAGTAATTCAGCCTGAAGGGTAAAGTCAGAGGCAAAGTCAAAGAATTCGATCGTGCCGGACACACGGCGAAATTTAGAGATAGAAGCAGCTAAGTTTGGTGATAAGCTCCAAAAGACGATGACAATTCGAGCTGCATTAGTGGCGTCGAGGTTATCCAGACTGAACTTGTCTGGCCATGTCGGGTCATGGTGTTCAGCAGGTACAAAGTCAAAGGTGACAGTCGCTGCGACAAGATCATCGAGTGCAGTGTCGAGGGTTGCATTGGATAAAGAATTGTCTGGTTTGGCAATGTTGTTGCACAGGGAGACGAGGCGTGCGGCTTCAGGGGCGAAGGCAGTTGCAAAAGCGATGATGGTACGAAAGTCGATGAATGAGACGACAATAAGATCGGAGACGATCACGACAAGGGCGGTAATTGAATCGGCTAAGACTGTGACGGTGGCACCTATGATTTGAACTTTTAAACTCTAGGACTTTTCACCGTCGGAGATGATACAATAAAAAAAATAGTCTTCCGACTATTGATTTGATTAGAAGGTATTAAGAAGGTTTAGTATTTATTTCTTTTCTTCCTTTTCTTTTAATGTCTTTTAAATAAAAAAAACAATAAAAGTAAATAAATAATGAAATAGAAAGTTACATTTCAAAATAACATTTACCCCGAAGTTACTTGTACAATTATTCCCTCTTTTCTTGGTTGTGGAATGTTGGTTTGTGATGAATGATGATAATCTGTTGCTGCTTTTGAAAGTAGATGGCAAACACAAATCCTCCAGAATCGTTGTCTTATTGCAATGCTTAAGGTTGTCCGCAACCATGGAGGAAGTTTCCCCTCTTTTTACCTATATCTATCACATCAATCCACTTTTCTCCCTCCTATCTATCATCTATATTTTCTCTCTCCTATCTATCCTCTATATCTTCTCTCTCCTATATCCTCTATATTCCACAACCATAAAAGGAAATTTTCACCCCTACAATTTTATTATTATTATTTTATAATTTATTTTATCATACTTTTTTTACTAAATATTAATTAAATAATAAATAATTGATATATTACTAATATAAAAATAGTAGTATAAAATTTATAGGGAGGAAAGTGGGTGGAACCGGATGGGGTTTATTTTGGGGAGGAAAGTTCTGCAACATTGTGGAAAGCCTAAAGAAGCCACTCGATATTAATTCAATACTCGAAATTTGACCAAACAACACAACAGGGAAAAGAGCAACAATACAAACCGAAGAGATCATAAGCAATTTGCTCAGAGAGGATTTAGCATTTAGCCTTTGTGCCTATTTTTTTTCGTGCATGGTGCCGAACTATGTATCAGACTTATGTACCGAATTCTAATCTTGACCGTCGAATGTTGATCTGATGGCCATAATTAGATCACTCCAGTTAAATGAGTGTTTTAATACTGACCATTCACTATTAATCCAACGGCTAATTAGAATTCGATATATAAGGCCGGTACATAGGGGTTTGCACCGGAAAATTTATGTAGTGTATACAACATGTACATGTAGATATATGTGTGTGTGTGGGAGAGCAGAGAATTATGATATTGTATACAACTAGAAGAACGGGTTCTTAGCGTTTTTGCAGCCACTCTTGTATTGCAGAGCGTAGAGCATGATTTGGCAGCAGATTTGAATGTGGTAGCAGAAGGTTGGTCATCGGAGAAGTATCATTACCGTTTTCAAGCCAGCCCTTCAAGGCTTCAGACTCGTATGTAAACCCATCAGCAGCAACCACGGGATCCTGCATGATTTCCTGCAAATGGAGATGAACTCGTGGCTTAAGAGAACGCGAACGGAGAACGCGAATAAAGAATGTGAAACAGAGGCCTAGTACTAACCTGGGAGATGGGACAAACAAAGTAGGATGGAATATCGTGTCGTTCATCAGAACCAAAGTGGAGAGACGAAGCCCTGCACGACGCTTTCATTGGTTCCAGAACCTTCCACACCTCCGAAGCCAGGTCGGGGCGATGCTTTCGGTTGTTGTCAGCACAACGAACAGCTAGATGAGCCAACTGTTTTGCTTGCACAAATGGCCAATCCCCAGCAGTTGGATCCAGTAGATCTTTCAAACTCCCATTATCTAATGCATGCTGGACTTCTTTGGCAATCCCTTTTGCAGGCTTTCCAGTTAACAGCCTTAACAATATAACCCCGAACGAGTATACATCAGACTTTGAAGTAAGCTCACCCGTGGCAACGAATTCTGGATCAATGTATGCGAAGGTTCCTCTTGGCCGTTCCGTCCAAAAACACCGAGTGGTATTATTCTCGGAAAATTCATCTCCGGAGAGCTCCCGACATATTCCAAAATCACTGAGCTTGCTCACATAGTTGGCATCAATCAAGAGATTGGCAGGCTTTAGATCACCATGGACGATTCCTTTGGGGCGGCAAGAATGCAAGAAAATGAGAGCCGAGCATAGTTCTGCGGCTATACGGATTCGAACTTTCCACGAGAGAGGGGGGCTGTTGTTTTTGCAGTCGAGGCGGTCTTCAAGGCTTCCATTGGGAACATACTCATAAATGAGAGCCCAAGCTTCCGGACAGGCTCCTATCAATGCCACAATGTTCGGATGCCTCAACTTACTCAAGATATTTACCTATAAGAGGAGGGACAAGATGAAAATCTGACTGTTAATAACTGACAAGAGGTAAACAAACTTCATCTACTTATGTTATGCATATGGCTTGTACGTCAAACAGAGTATTTTTATACAAATTACCTCCTGCTGAAATTCAAGAGGTCCTTGAGAACTACTAGGATTTAGCATCTTTATAGCCACCTGGGTATGCCGAAGGTTTCCTCTGTAAATACTTCCATAGCCTCCTTCACCAATCTTAAGGGAAAGGCTAAAGTTGCAGGTGGCCTCTTTGATTTCCGAGTAAGAGAACTCTAAAAACAACTGAGATGAACGTGATGACTCCTCGGATTGTTTCTTTCGCAGCTCTTCCACTTCCTTTAGAGTGTTATCACGCTCGACCTGCAGCTCATCTCTTTCCTTCTTGTACTTCTGCAACAGCTCCACAGCAGAATACATTTTCCGTTCCAACTCCTCAGCTATCTTATCAGACTCCGCAATCTGGCACTCTAGGGCGAATTTCTGTTCCTCAGCAATCTTGATCTCTTCTATAACCTCATTAAGTAGAACTCTTGTTCTCTCAGTTTCCTCTCTTGCCTTCGCCAGTACTACTTCAACGTCTTTCCGGCGTCTTAACTCCTCAGCATACATGGTTTCAGATGCTTTTACCTAGAACGAAAGCACGAGAAATACAGTAAATTAAGTAAAATATTTATGTAAAGTGGCAGATCAATAAAAAGAGGAAACAACATAGGCTAGCTTTAAAATTGTACTCTGCGCATGGCATCAGTAACATCTTTTTCTGCTTTTTTGCGCTTGATTAATTCCTGGCGCGCTTCCTTTCTGGATGTTTCCGCTTCATCCCCAAACTGCTGAAGCCTATCATAAAGATCATTCGAAGTTTCCTGCGCAAGTTCACCACTTGTCAATAAATATCCAAAAAACATAAGTCAGCAGTATCTCCCTAATATATAGATAAAGCTATAGCATTAGTGCATTACTGTAAGGTTTATTGAGATAACTCAGAGCTTTTCAAATCACTTATTTGTTATGAATATTTAGTTAGAAAAGGCTACTTCCACAGAAGTTATGTACTTACTAAAGCGCTGGATGATATAGAAGGAAGGTGATGGTCATCATCGCTCCACTGAAACAACGGCGAATCAAGTGCAATCTCATTCCTCTCAGCATCCGGAGGAGGTGATAATGTTCCCTCCGCAATTGTTTTACAGAATGAGCGCACTGAAGAATGTAAGCCAGGGACTCTCCTCGACATTCGTTCGGGATACGAGTTCAGTTCTGGAATCAATGGACACTGAGGAGATACCCCTCCAGAGCCACTGGATGGTGATGAAAGTAGCATGGCAAGATTTTCAGACCTTATCCTACGATAATTACGCACTGAATTTTGAGTGCCCATCTGTCCCTTCCCCGCTTCTGAAACTGAGAATGATCTCCAAGATGATGCATTCCTACTTGCATCAATATTTGGACTTGCTGGAATACTTGGGCTCACCGGAGTACTTGTACTCGCTGGAAATCTTGGAGACTCCATCTCTGTGATGACCCCATATTTACATGGTCTGGATGAATTTCACGTACAAAATCAGCACTCTTTTGTAGTTAGACCACAAGCATCAATTCAAAGAGAAGAGCACAAACATGCATACCTTGTGAGTATAAGATTTCCCTTGCATATAAACCAAATGTGGCAGAATTCAGGTGCTTTGTCCCGGACATGATTCGCTTTCTTAGACTTGGGCTCTTTCATTTTTCTGCAAAATTTTGAAAAGGGGTCAGAAAACCACAGTTTGAGGTATAGCAGTACATTTAAAAAGAAAAAATTTATGCTCTCAAGGTTAAAAGAACTTGAAGCTAGAGACTGTATTGCGCAGCTGGCCGGCGATTTGTTGATTTTAGCAAAAGGTGGCCTGGTAGGTAGGGGACGAAAAAATGTGCATATATTTTGTGCACAAGCTGTGCAAGTATGAATACAAATTTTACTTATCCAAAAAAAATTGCATGATCCAGCAAATGATAGCAACAACAACACAATCGAAGGATTTTGGATCCTGCAGTGCAAGACCATTTTGATAGTTATACAATTTAACTAGTTAGTTGTCTTTTACATACTGTATTACGTAGCTGGCCAGAGAAATGTTGATTTTAGCAAAAGGTGGCCTGGTAGGTAGGGGACGAAAAGAATGTGCATATATTTTGTGCACAAGTTGTGCAAGTGTGGATACAAATTTTACTTATCCAATTTTTTTGGCATGATACAGCAAATGATAACAAAAAAAAAACGCAATCGAAGGATGTCAGATCCTGCAGTGCAAGACCATTTTGATACTTAGACAATTTGATAGTTAGTTGCCTGCCTCACATACTAAGTAAACATGCAAATGTGGACGCATTATGCGACGACTAAGTGCATCCCTAATTCAATAACGAGACATATATCAAGAACTGTCTATATGAGTCATTAAATGATTGTAATTAAAATCTTCGGTGCTCCAGTACGCTGAATCTCTGTAGGTCTACTCTCTATGTATTCATGACAACCCAAATGAAAAAGGCAAGTTCTGTGTCAGCTCAGCAGTAGCGACTTTGCTATATTGAAGTAAACATAATGTCACTGAAGAAGCAAAATGTATATACCTTGAATAAGATCTATTAGCTGCTCCACCCATAACAAGCCACTTGATACCATGGTCAGATATGAGCTCCACTATACCATTCTCGATACAATCATTTTCTTTCCACAATTTCTCTGCTTGGACCTAAAAAGTACACGAGAAACAAATTGAGTTAGACAGAACTGGAGCTGGATACATCTTTAGGAAGACGCGGTGAATGGTCAGTACCCCTGCTCGTTCACAGGTCTGAATATACTCGTCGAGGATATTAAGCATATCCTGCCTCTCACCATCATGATATGCTTTGACTTTATTCTCTTCCATCCGACTTATGTCAACTTTAGTACCCACTGTAAAAACAGAAGCACAAGCTTAATTGCAATTCCATCTTTATGAAACAATGGGAATAACAGAAAGTACAAGCGCCATCTATGCTTAAGAAGTTCAATTCGAAGTACAATCTCTAGAGTGGACAAATGAAAAGTTGAGAAATACTTGTGTCCATCCTCCCATAGCAACCAAGGTTCGTAGTTTTTCTAGTTTTACCTTTACCTCAGCCGATGATATTCTCTCCAAATCGTATACACAGATAACGCACAACAGCAATTAAAGAAAAAATCATCCGAAAAACAAAGTAACAAGCTTAAAGCAGCATATAGATAGATACTTAACAAATCAGAAAGACTTTTGATCCACAAACTTCAATGAGAATTTCATTAACTTTTAGATAGAATTAAGCTTCATGAATAGATTAAACAGAGTAAACAAAAAAAGAGTGAAAACAATGTGAGCAATCAAAATACCTCATTTATCCAGCTGTTATCGAACAAGCAATTATTTAAGAGAGAACACACAGCCAAAGCCTCCTTACTAAAATGAAAAATCTACGGAAAGGAAAAAGCAGAAGGATACTGAATCTAAGTTAATACTAACAGATGGGCATCTTCTGAGCAGGTTGATGAACATGAAGTACGCATATCTTCCTCCCTTCGGACTTATGCAAAGCCCACATCAAAACAGTCTCACTCTCCTTCGCATCTTTTCCCAAAGCAACAAAGACGACATCTTCATTTAGAGACGGAGACGGCATCATTCTGGGCTCCACTTCCTCCACGATTTCCCTTTCACTCCCCACACCGCCGCTGTTTCCCGGACTAAGATTCATTGTTTCAATCCTTGGGTACCTTATTCTATTAACGGGTCGTGGATATTCCACGATAGCCATGGGATAACCTCCCAAATTCAAACTGTAAAACCCACTTTCGAGGATTGCCGGGAAAAGGTAAGACGGAGAAAAAATAAAAACTTGACAATCATGGGGTTGAATGTTTTCGGTGGGTAACTTGTCTTGAGCTACTCGTATAGAAACACATCAAATGGAACATTTTTATACGAAGAGAAGTGAGCGTGACCAGCAAAGGTGATGCCTTCAAGGATATATTCAAATAGAACGAGCGCAATTGCTGCGAAGCTTCAGAGCAGGGTTGATTTGCTAAGTCAACCAGACTAGTCGAACAGTTCTCCGTCTTGCTACTTGTATGAAGGAGATAGAAACACGAAATTACAGATTTGGCCGATAAGTTTTTTTCAATTTATAATTTGACCCCAAATGAAACTGTAGCTTATCACTGGAGCTCCATCGTCTAAAGAAATTAAAGATTGTAACCTCTTCATTTTAGAAATTGTACTGCTTGACCTTTTTGTATTAGGGATTTCAAACCAAGCCTACCATTTAGAATCTTAGATACCAAAAATAGTAGTTGTACAAAATATTGTACACTTAGCACCGATCGTTGGATAAAATCTTATCTGATAAAAAAATGTTGCACACTAAACATTTTTATCAATTAAGCCTCAATAGTAAGATTTCACAAGTAAACTATTTTATAAGTGAATAAATTGCTAATCATAATTTACATGTTGCGGTAGAGGTACATCACTCTAATTAGATGCATATGTTAAGGTTCATGCACTACTTATCAAGAAAATGCCATATTTATAGGTTTCCGTCGTAACTAATTTGATTTTGGTGATCGAAAGTTACTGATTGGGGGTAATGCTTGTACACTTTAAACCTATATTTATAAAGTTATTATTTTTTTACGACGAATAAGTGAAGTAAGGTCAATTCCTAGAAGTCTCGACCCCAAGTGGCTCGACCAGCCTGATGGTGAAAAATGAAGCATCGGCCATGTGGATAGTGGACAAAGCTACAGGATAATACGAGTACATATAAATATAAGTAAAACTCTAGGGAAACAACAAATCCAAATCTATGAACATGCTCATTTGTAAAATACAATCTTTTGATCTCAATAATCTCATCCTTTGAAATAAAAGTTTCTTTCCTTGCTAACAAATATCTAAATTTATCAAATCCAAATAGCTCAATTGTTGAGCTGGGTACTTTCAATGTGGAGATATAGGCTTCGATATCTTTGCCTATCCAAAAAATATATATCTAAATTTGTTAATCAAACAAATTTGAACTAAAATGCTTTTCTTCCCCATTTTTTCTAGTAAATACTCAATACTAATAATTATTGCCGGACCTACAACTACAAGTCTTCTTCTTGTAGGTAATACTAATAAATCAATTGCAACGCCTAAAGTCTACCTTCAATTAATACACTTGACTCTACATTACCCCCTATAGAGCCCGGGAAAATCATCATACTTGATAAAACAAAGAAGATAAGCAAAAAAAAAATTTCATTGAGTTGGGCTAGTGGTGCAGGCCTGAGATTTAAGTTCTCTAAAGATGGATGAGATCTCAGGTTCGATTTCTATTAGGTGCAAACAATTTTTTGGGGTCACGACCGCCGGTCAAAGGCTCGAGACTTACTCGGTCCATGTGGAGGGGCGCTTTGCATGGATCACATAGATTAGTCGGATCAAAAAATAGTTCCGGATACCATGATTATCCAAAAAAAAAGAAAAAGGAAAAAGGAAAAATTAACTGTCAAAAAAATATTTAGGCTCCTCTGGGTTCGAATATGACCAAGGTTGAGCATTGTCCTGCTCTGATGATATTCGCTACTGCTACTGAAATGCGAATTTCGATACTGGTGAGTGAGGTGGCCTTTTGCTAGAAGATCTCCTTATTGCGCGTCGTCCAGAGAGTCCAACATTTTGTAATGAACCAACTGGCACCTGCAGTACCAACACACGGGGAGGGGTGTGAAAGGTTGAACCGAATCCAAGATTACGGATATACCTCCGTCCAGAATTATGCTTTTAAGTTTGGCCTCAGGAGATGCCACACTTGTGAACTTCTGTAATAGTCCCGCATAACATGAAAGACAAATTCCGGCTGAGAACAAAGATGGCAAGCGGGGGAGCAGGCTATCCGCTGGTGGTGGCGTTTCCCGTTTGTCCATAGGAGCCCTCAAAACAACTTCCACGCAAATAGTTTGATCTTCTCTGGGACTTGGAGATGCCAAATTCTCCTCCAAATGGTGTCGGATGGCGCCCACGAGTCCTCATAGATGAGCTCGAAAGCCGAGGCCGTGGAGAACTTGCCAGAGGGGGTCGTTTTCCAGATGATCATGTCTCTGCCCGCGAGACTTTTGACTTTTGCGGTGGAAAAGTAAAAAAAAAACTAAAAGTCAGAAGAATTTCTGGAGTTGCTTTTGAATTGATTTCAATGATGACATTTTTGTAAATAATTAAAATATTAAATTTAGGACATCTTTACCCTTTTAAACAATTCAATATTCTCAAACTATCCATCTTCACTAACAAAATAACAAGAAAAATAAAAGCTTCTGCGTTCATACCCCAAATTACCATAAATCAATTAAAGCACTCAAAATGACACTTTTTTTTGGATAACCATGATATCCGGAACCATTTTTTGCCTGACTAATCTATGGAATCCATGCAAAGCGACCCCTCCACATAGACCAGGTAAGACCCGGGCCTTTGGCCCGCGGTCGTGGCCCCAAAGAATTGTTTCCACCCAGTGGGGATCGAACCTGAGACCTCATCCCACTTTCGAAACTTAAGCTCCATGCTTCCACCACTAGACCAACCCCTTGGGATTTCAAAACGTCACCTTTAACCGGCATGGCCATGTTTAAAGGCAAATCAATGTCTACCCAACTTCACAAATTGAACACTACTCAACAAACGATGGTCTCATAATTCTTCCCAATACAACTTCCCGCGGTGAATTTCTCCGAAGGTGGACGAAAAAAGTACCAGCGAACCGGGATAGGTAGAGGTCATGCAAATTTGGGAGCCCGTTCCGTCGACCACTCCTAGGCGACTGTTAGAGTTCATAATAATGTTGTTGTTTGAAGCTTTCCTCCAGAAGTGCCGATTGATTTTTAGTAAGCCTGAGTTTCTAGCGTTCGTTGTCGGGAAATTGAAATTCTCAAACTTGTTCGTCCTGATCTCGGCAGACGATGATCGAAATCCTATCCCCAAGATGAGATCGCAGTCGAATGCCATCAGAGGATATTTTTGTTATTTGTTAAATTTATGTTACAAAAGTAACTTTCAAATTAATCATATGCAAACACTGTATTTTGACTTTTATTGTAAACAAACATATTTTCCAAAGGCTTTTCAATTTTTTAATGGAAATTCTTTTTTCGAGAAGACCTTCTGAAAAACTACTTCTACATATACACAAGAACATGCAAATCCCATTAAACCGAGTTGGCTTCCGAAACATTAGATGAGTGACTACCCATCCGGCCTTTCCTTTAAGAACCGAGTTAAGCTACGTAATCTTGTTTGAACACTCCCTCATGAAGGGTCATTCGCAAAACGAACCTTGTGAGAAATCTATTTTTGAAAAATAACCTTAAAAAAGAATTGCAAAAGTAATATCAATCTTTCAAAATAAATCAAAAATCAAATATATTTTAATTTACCATAATAAACGTTGATACTAAACTGACAGCTAACTTAATTACACACATTCCCATAAATCCTAACCACCGTTACGGTTTTGCGATCATCGAAAAATACAAATCAATATTTTTCTTCTATTATCCAACATTTTAGGCTCAATTTTTCCGGAAACACATTCAAAGAGAACGAGAGAGACAAAGAGCATCATCAGGCGCTGCGTGAATAGGACGGATCTAATCCGTATTCCATTTTTGAAAGTGCGTTTGATTTTAAATTCTACCTGATTTATGGACAAGATTATTTAGTTCTCGCTATGGATCTTGCATTTTGGTATGAGAATTTTAATTCAGTGATCCGAATGTTCATTCTCTGGGTTAATTCAGTTGATTTGTGGTCAAGAATAAAGGTCGTGACCTGTGTTTGGTCACCCGACATCTTGTAGTCGTGATTATCGTGCTTGGTCGAGTAACCTGACTCCGCGGTTCTACGTATTTATATTATATATACGCTGCTCTATTTTCTATTATTTACAGATGAAGCTGACTTTATTTTATAAGATTGTAAACCTTGATGAAGTAAAGGATATTCCGGAGCTTATAGGAACATGCGTCGACTGTAGTTTGTGAGCTATTCAAATCGAGGAGAACCTATTGTTCGTATCTTTATTATATCTCATTTAAACCAGATATGGTCTTAGTAGAGAAAGAGAAACACTAGATTCAGTTTTGCAGTACAGTTTCAAAAGGAAGTTCGACCATACAGAGTTTACCATTTTCCTGCGTGATGACGACGATGTTGTTAAATTTTTAAACCAACTTGAGAACGAGGATTCAACGAGTGATACCTTGGAAGTTGTTTTGTATCCTAAGGGAGTGACAGAATGCATGCAGGCTGGCTCCATAGTTATGCTGAGACATGAGTCTGTGACATTTGATGTGACAATGTATGAAACCAAAGTTAACGGACCGATTGCACGTCAGCTCAACGTTAACGAGATAGAAGTCGTCATGAATATTTAGGCCAAGTCATATTGTGTAAATGTATTTGCAGCAGCAAATGGATCGGACAAGAGTTCACACAATCTTAACTTGCCGGTGCCAGACTACACAAGGGTGCATGACGAGGATGCATGTCGCAGTGTACATCTCCATGTCATTCCCATCAATGCACCCCTTTTTCCTACCCCAAAGGTTCCTGGCAAGAAGAGAGGAATGTCAATTTCTTCACATTCTCCATCAGAGAATGAAGCAATAATGAAGCGCAAGAATCGCTGCCATAAGTGTAGTATCCTCGGATACTATGCGAAGATATGCAACAATGGACGTGTGGATACGAAAAACGAAACTAAAAGTAGATGGCCGGAGTGAGGTGTTACAGTTTGTATCGTACCTTGTCCAATTTTTTATTTGCATGTCGAACATATGTGCGGAAATTTGAAGTGACGGAGATGCGAATGCTAAGGTGGATTGTGGTCGCACGAGATTAGACAAGATCCCAAATGAGGTATTTAGAGTTACACTAGGTGTCGCGTCTATAAGTGACAAACTACGGGAGGGAAGGTTGCGATGGTTTGGACATGCTCGCAGAGAAATTTGGACGATCTAGTCAGGAGAGTCAAAAGACTTCAAGTCGAAGGGCGACGAGGGCGGGGAAGACCTAAGAGGACATGGGATGACCGGATTCGGTTAGATTTAGTAAGATTAAACCTCTCTGATGACATGACCTCTGATAGGATGAGTTGGAGACGTCATATTATGGTTAAGGATTTTCTATGACTATTAGGGTAGTATTTGCTTAGTTGACCCTCTACTGTGATTGGACGAGTTGACAGTTTTTATTTGTATTTTATTTTATATTATCTTATTTATTTATTTATTTTTATATATTTATTTTATTCTATTTTATTTTTTTCTATTATTATTAGTATTATAATTTTTTTCTCGAGCTGGGGGGTCTCTACGGAAACAATCTCCCCCTCCTGTTGAGGGGTGGGAGTATGATTGCGTACATCTTACCCTCCCCAGGCCCTGCCAAAGGGCGGGATTTACTGGGTATGTTTGGTTTGGTTTGGTTTATATTGAACACTTAATTGAGACTTGAGAAGAAGGATTCAGTTGTATTCATTTGCGTGACATAGTTGGGAATTCATCCATCCTCAAACTGACCTATACGTGGTAATCTGAATACGCGATCGGACACTAAACTTTTAACATTAAAGAACCACCAGGGTTTTGTTATACCATTATCAAATATCCCGTATAGCATAATCGGAACAAAAACAACAATCAACCTGACCTCGACAAATCATGGTTGTCCCAGAAGAGGCATTCGTGCTCCAACTATCCTGTAATTAGGAAAATATCCGTTGTTCGATTCACGTCCGATGATAAGATCATGACTAAGAGTGGTAAATCCAGATATATTAGTCGGTCCATAAACTATTATATAACACACAACTATCAATGAGACCGAGATCGAATGTGTTAATACCGGAAGAGTTATCACCTTCGCTAAGTCGGGTTTTCTTCTCTTGTATTTATTCTCAGATCGATGGGGGAGAAGGCGGGGAACCACAGACGGTTGTGTCTAACCAGGGTACCACAATCGGGCCCTAAACTTTTAAAACTAAACAACCACAAACTGTTAATGTTGTCGGACCCTAAACCCCAGTAACACAGTCGGATCCTAAACTATTAACACTAAACAACCATAATCCGTTAATTACTCTTAAATTCATAATCGTGGCATGTTGCTCTTACGAGGAATGTAATGAAGTCTCTTTGTTTCCAATTTACTTGAAAATATTATCTCAGTTCACATAAGAGCGCGACTATATGTGTGAAACCCGAGTAACGCAGTCGGACCCTAAACTATTAGTATTAAACAACCACAATCCGTTAATTACGCTTAAATTCATAATTGTGGCATGTTGCTCTTACGAAAAACGTAATGAAGTCTCTTTATTTCCAATCTACTTGAAAATATTGTCTCCGATCACACAAGAGCGCAACTATACATGTGAAACCTGGGTAACGCAATCAGATCCTAAACTATTAACATTAAATAACTACAATCTGTTAATTACTCTTAAAGTCATAATTGTGGCATATATAATTCACCATTTTTATACACTTTAAATTTTGTGTAACGCTTACCAAAATTCTGAGACGTACAATATATGATTGATTCGTATTCAGATCAAGTTGCTCTAGTGAAGGATGTAATGAAGTCTCTTTGTTTGCAATCTACTTGAAAAATATTGTCTCCAATCCAAGTGACTGAGCACCCGCTCAAAACTAATGTATTCACACGCATGCTTTTCCACTCATACTCATTTAGTGTGACAAATAGAGTAATTAGAGTTGTCATATATTTTTGTCATTCTTGAATATTCCGAATAGCATTGTCGGAATAAGTACATCAGTCGAGTAACAAGGTGCGACTTTATGTGATAAATTTGGATAACGCAGCTGGACCCTAAAATATAGGAATTTTTCAAATATGCATTGCGTGACTATAAGTGATTAACCCGGATATCTTAGTCGGGCCCTCAATCATAAGTATTTGTTTCCTAATGCATTAACACAGTGCGTCTTTTCACAGACGGCGTGTGTAGTCTTTTCATAATCCGCAAAAAGTTACGTCTTTTCACTAATAGAGCGAATCTTTTCATATTCTGTTGTGATGTTGAACAACTGGATGCAACGTTCACGATGCAATTATGATAATTCCAGTCCCTATAAATAGATACAACAACAATAAGAAACTTACTCCCCATTCACAACATAGTTGTCAACTCGCTTTCTTCATTGATTTTGTTCTTGCCAGAATAAGGCACACCATATCCTTCTATTAATTATCTTTATCCGGAAGATAAACCAGCTGCATTCTACCAATTAACTCCAAACTTTTACAAGTGAAGTGGCGCTGGTGTGTATTTCAGGATAAAAGAGTTGTCCAGATTCGTCTTCATTACCCTTCTCATATATGATGAGGACGAACCTGGAATAAAGAGATTTTGATGAGTCCAATTCATATGCATTTTTGTTCTCATTTAAATGATAATATTTGCTTGAAATCATACTTTTATTTG
>JAOYMZ010011725.1:0-20858 GCA_025802335.1 Pinguicula primuliflora
ATCACTGTGCTTATAGTGGATTGATTCTCCTCTTCTCCCGTGGACGTAGGCGTTCTGGCCGAACCACGTTAAATCTTGTGTGCTATTTTCTTATCGCTTCATACGATCTTTGATTATTCATCCCAACAGCAAGTCTTGAATCAGAGGCATATGAAGCAGGTAATAATTGATTTGTTCACTATATTTGGTTTGCTTATTTACTTATGGGCCCAAATTCTTATTTGATCCAGCCCATATATTCCTGTTCCCACTATTCGTTTTACAGAATTTGAATTTTTCCTTCTTCTTGTCTGAATCATAATCTTGTGTTTCATTCTTTGAGCTTCTTCGCCATGCTTGATTTGTGGCATCTCATTATGGGTTGAAATCCTTTTCCATCGCGCACTTCACATTTGAAATTGGAAGATGATCCTTCTTGTTCTTTCTTCTTTCCAGTGTCTTGATTTTGATCACAATTCACTTGCTAAGATGTGAATTGGACCAGATTTCTTAATCCACTGCGCAATTCCTGCGGTTCATTCGTCCTGGTTCCAGCTTTTCCAACGACATTTCAACCAAAGTCATGTAAGTTCATGTATTCTTCTATGTAGCTGTTCTGTTGATTTGCTGATATTTGAGAAATGCTTTTGATTTCTGTATATCCAGATTTGCCAAGTTGTCGCTACCCAGAAGATTTTCCAGATTTGCAGGTTGATTTACTTCGGCTTTTGCTGGATGAATTCATTCAGAAACGGTGTCTAATGTGTATTAGATACACAAATCCAATCCAGGCCTTCTTCCAGACTACATAGGTAAATGTGTAGGTATTGAACAGACGATCTTCGTCTTCTTCAAACTCATTGCATAGATAGCAGTTGACTGTTGTTTCTTCATGTATGATTTCCTCTTGTCTTCAGATTTCTTTGAGTAGGTAATCTTTGCTGCTGTAGTTTCCATGTGAAAATTTCTATGCTTTTTGGTATCAGATTGCATTTTCCTTGTATGAGCTTTTCTTTTTCTTGTTGTTGCCAATCTACTGCTCTATTTTTCATTAGAAGCATGTAGAAGCATTTGACTGTATATCCTAGCTTTACGTTGATTATCACTTCCCATTTATCATTCCTGATTTGCTCTAGTCTTGAGTTAGATAGTAGCTGTATCATCTCCTGCATACTCTCTTCGTCCACCCCATTGAGTGCTCTTGTCCATTCCCAGTTTCCCCAGGTCCACTCTTCATTCTGCCAGTTTCCCAGATCAGCTATCTTTTTGTTTTTGTGTCTTGATTTACTGTACAATCTCGAATAGCTTGCTGCTAGCATTTGATCTCCTATCTAGTGTTCTTCCCAGAAAAGGATTTTGTCTCCTCTTCCTGCATTTAATTTCCAGAGCTCTTGATACCATGGATGAGTTAGCACCTTGCAGACTTCAGACCACCATTCTGTTTGCTTTCTTTTTCTTGTTCTTTCCTGCCTCAATTTTGTGTCTGTTGGTCTTAGTTATCTGATTTTTCCCAGAGTGATGCTGCCTTTGTTTTCATACCTTGACCTTAATACTTGTTTTCAGAGTGGATTGTTGTCTTCATTAATTCTGGCACCAATCTTTCCAAGCATAGCTTGATTGAAGGCCTCCAAGTCTTTGATTCCAAGTCCACCTGCATCAAAAGGTTGTGTTAATTTATTTCACCTAATCCAATGTACTCTCCTTTCATTTTTTCTCTCATTCTAGAATTTTTTTTCTGAAATCTCTCTAGGGTTTTAAGCACAGTCCTAAGAGCATGGTATAATGTGAAATAGTAACACGGTAGACACGAGAGAACACTGTTAATTAGCACAGATTTGCCTCCAATCGATAATGTAGCACTTCCATAGCTGTTAAACCTCTTTCTGAATTTTTCTACGATTGAATCCCACATTGTTATTCTTCTTGGGTTGTCTCCCACAGGCATTCCTAGAAACACCATGGGTAGAGTGGCTGATGAGCAGTTCATGTTGTTGGACAATCTGCTTATTTCTTCCATTTCCATGTTCAGACCATAGAAACTGGTCTTCTTGTAATTTATTTTCAGCCCTGAGACCATTTCAAAGTTTCTTAGTATTGCCTTTATGCATTTGATCGTTTTCCAGTTTCCTTGATCAAAAAACATGATGTCATCAGCAAACTGCAAATGTAATAGTGTTATTCCTTCTTTTCCTATCAGGAGAGGGTCGTATTTGTTCATCTCTACAGCTCTTTGGGTCAATAAGGACAGACCTTCAGCCACCAGTAGGTAAAGAAAAGGAGACATGAGGTCACCTTGTCTCAAGCCTCTGCTTTGGTAAGAATTCCTTTGTAGGGTTTCCATTGATGAGGATTGATGTTGAGGCTGAGGATAGACAATTTTCTATCCATTTCTTGAATTTTTCTGGAATTCTCACCTTCTCTGCCATTTCTTGTAGGAAGTTCCAATTCACCATGTCATATGCCTTCTCAAAATCAACTTTTAGTATAAAAGCTATTGTTTTCATTTCTTTCACCTCAGCTATTGCTTCATTAGTGATTATGATCTCATCAACTATTTGTCTCTTTCTAATGTAAGCAGACTGAGTAGGAGAGATCATTTCGTCCAGAACTCTACTCATCCTTCCTGCCAAAATTTTTGCGATGATTTTATATACTACACCGACTATTGTTATTGGTCTGTAATCAGAGGCTTGTAGTGGTGTTTCTTTTTTGCAAACAACACTATGTGTGCAGCATTTCCTCCTCTTGTTATCCTTTTGTTATTCCAAAAATCATCCAACATGCTTGTGACATGAGATTCCAACACGTCTAAGAAATGCTTTACAAAATTAAAGTTTATTCCATCTAGCCCCGGACTTTTCTGTCCATCACACATGGCTATTGCATTTTTTGTTTCCTCAGTCGTGAATGGACTGATTAGAAGTTCTTTTGCATGTGTGCTGAGATTTTTTGCTCCAATCCCTTCTAGACTTGGTCTTTTTGTTTGTGTTTCTGTAAATCTTTCTGCAAAATGTGCTCTGAACTCTTCCTTGACATCTTCCACCTCAGTTTTCCATTCACCCTTGTCCCAAATTCCTTGTATGCTATTTCTTATTCTCCTTGCATTAGCTTTCCTATGAAAGTATGTTGTGTTTGCATCCCCTGATCTTAGCCAAATTTCTCTTGACTTTTGCTTGATGTCCTCCTCTTCTTTCTGTTGCAAAAGTTGAATCTGTTCTCTTACCTCACTTAAAAAACTGCTTTCTGGTGTCCAGTTTGAATCACCCTCTGCTATTTCTTCCATTTCATTTCTGAGGTTCTGCAGATTTGCTAGCTTACAAGTTTCTCTGATTTTTCTTTGCTGATTCCAATTCCTAATGTCCTGTCTTAATCTTTTAATTTTTTCCTTGAGCACAAAACTTTTATCCCCCGCGATTCCTTCCCTTTCCCAACTTTCCTTTACCAAGCTGTTGAAACTTTCATCTCTTAACCAACTGTTCAACACCCTTACTGGTTCTGGACCCCAATCCTTCATCTCTGTGGCCAGTTTAACAGGTATATGATCATAATCTTCTTTGTCAAGCCCTGTTTGTATCCAAGTGTCATTCCCTGCTAGCCATTTTCCATTGGTAGTATTCTATCTAATCTACTCATGGCTTTTAGAGAGGTCAGATGTCATGTGTATCTTCTTCGTGCTAGGGGTAAATCAATTAACTCCAAATTCTCAACAAAGGTTCTGAATAGCTGGATTTCTCTGTCAAAATTTTGCCTATTTTTTCCTTTTCTTTCATTCTTGTTTAATATAGCATTGAAATCCCCCATCACCACCCATTTTTCTTGCTCTTTCCCATGATGTTTTTCTTTGATGTAGTTTCACTGCTCATTTTTCATTTCTAGCTCGGCCTGACCATGAATGTTCACAAAATGACATTGTTGTGTTTCTCTAGATATTTTCTCGGATATACCCAGAATTCCAGTTGAGCTCCATAATTCTTCTTTCTTGAAGATGTTCGAGTTTCATATGCAAAGCTGTCCTCCTGACATACCATTTGAACCCAGGTATGCCCAATCTACCTCGTCACTGTTTTGCCACAAGCTTCTTACGCATTTTTCATCTATGTATTCCATCTTTGTTTGAATAGCTGCGAAACTTATCTGGTGTTTCTGTAGTAATTTCCTTATTCTTAATCTCCTTCCTTGTCCACCCAATCCTCTTGCATTATATGTCATTAGCTGCATTCTGGATACTGTTTGTTTTTTCTTTTGTTGTTTCAGTTTCCTGATTTGTGTGATTATGCTCACTCCGGTCTTTCATCTCTAAATTCACCAATTTTTCCACCACCATATTCTCCATTTCAACATGCTTGACTCCCAGTGCAATCCCTCCTTCATATATTCTGCTTGCTTCATTCTTTAAGTGTCTCGTGTTGGTGGTCATGATGTTGCTGTCTGCTAGGGAGTCTTCTTTTTTACTCATGATTTGGCTTTCATCATCCAAGTTAGCACCATCATCATTGATGTTTTTCTTTTTCCTTTTTTCTTTGTGCTTTCTGCTATTCTGAATGATATGATCCCAAGCTCACAAATATCATCATTTGCTTTCTCTTTTCTGATTTTTCTTCCAAAGTTTTTCAATGTCTTTTTCTTTTTCTTTTTCCTTTTCCTTTTCCTTTTCATTGCATACTTACTACATTCACCTTGTTCCTTTTCTTTGACAATCTGATGTGTTATGTATTCCTGTGTTTCTGGAATGACCCCATCTGATCCTCTGTTAGAATTTTCCATTTCCTTTTCGTTGTCCTTTGCAATTTCTGGAACCTTTATTTTTTGCATCACATTTTCACATTCATCCCAGTTTTCTCTTATCTCTCCTTCTTCATTTTGGCTGTTGCTTTTGTCTGTTCCTTCTCCTTTGTTTCCTTCTTTTTCCATGCATATTCCATTTATTTCTCCTCTATTCCCATCTACAGCAGTCGTAACTTCTTTCTCTCCTGATTTTGCTTCCTTCCAAAATTTTCCTTTCATTCTGTCACAAGATCCCGGGGATGACTCTCTACTTTCCTCATAACCACTATTGTCTGACTCACTGTCTGTAGTCGAATATGTCCCAGTTTCTGGGTCCACCACAGATAGCTTTCCCTTTTCCTTTCCCTCCTGTTTCTTGGCAGATTCCACTTCTATGAAACTGTTTCTCATCTCTACTGTTTGTGATGTTTTGGATGTCTTTCTCCTTGTTTTATTTTTCCTTTTGTCCCTTTGGTGCATCCTGCTTTGCAATTCTTTCCAGTTGTTTTCGGTGATGAAGTTACTAGAACTTCATCGAAGCATGAAATTTGTTAGTCTCCTGATTCCATTGATTGGTCCGATTCCGACACTGGATGAAAATGGTCCTGGACATAGAATGTTGAGGAGTAGTTCACGAGATAATTGGTATTGGAAGGTAAATGCATCTGGTATATGTACTATGGGAGCGCTTCGTATGGTCAGTCTTGGTGTGGACAGTTTTTTCTTCGTGTGGACAATTTTTTCGTAGAACCATCCGTTTTCGAAATTGATCGCACCATTGGAAAGCTTATATTTTTTAGATGAAGATCCATATGCTTTTGTTCGGTTTCCGGCGACTTCGTCGCCGGAATTTTCTAAAACCCTATTTAGGACTACTTAACCCAAGGGGAAATGTGAACCCTCCATTAAACGGTGATAACGTCGTCGAAACTTGACCAAAGCATATGGATTTTCATCTAAAAAATATAAACTTTCCAATGGTGTGATCAATTTCGAAAACGGATGGTGCTACGAAAAAATTGTCCACACGAAGAGAAAAACTGTCCATACCAAGCTGACCATACGAAGCTGGTTCTATATATATATACCTTCCGGAGGTTCCAGTCCTTTCCGAGCTTTGGCTCCAAATGTATGGGGAAAAAATCTGTAATTTTGTTTTCAATTGCGGATATCAACCGCCTGTAACTAACTGGAAAAAGATTTTATGTGAATAATCATAATTTTGTGGATAATTTCTGTTTGATTCTGAATCCGGGGCCACAACCTCTTTCCGTGACCTGCTACTGCTAGCAATGATTTGTATACAGTCAACGTTATGCAGTCCACAAGCAACCCATCAGCAATCCAAGATCTCGATAATCTCCAGAATTGGAAGTCCCACAGAATCTCCTCTTTCTGGCTAGAGACGCTTGGAAAGTGTTCGAGGATATGTCTGAGAGGCCGAGTCCATGGATTCAAAGTTCACTTCCTTTGCTGGGAATGGTGTCGGCTATTACAGCGTTAGCTGTAAATACCATCATAAGCAAAATGGCCATGTCACAGAACACCAGTTTTTATGTTCTGTGTGTCTATTCAAATGGATTGGCTACACTTATTCTGTTTCCTACTGCTTTTCTCTTCCACAGGTATGTGAATTATAATCCTCTTCGTTTTCAAGCATTTATGAATCTGGATGTTTACGTACAGCAAAAAAATGATATGGGCTTTGGCTAATTTGCTTGTTTGCAGGTCAAAGCTCCCCCCACTATCATTTCCTGTTCTCTGGAGGATTGTCTTGCTTGCATTTTTTGGGTTAGTGAAATCAATCTTCAAGTGTGTGACTTTTCTGTTGTATTTGTTTGACTAAAAATCTTTAGACTACTAAATGAGATCGATAATCTGGACCATTAAATTAAATTGCGGCACAATAATTGATGCAAATTTAATGGGCAAGATAACCATGCTTTTATTAACATGGTTATTGCCTTGATGCACTTACCATGTTTCTGGACTTTCGTGCTAGATGTTTTGCAGAGATAGGGAGTTATGCCGGCCTAAACTATAGCTCTCCAACACTTAGTACAACCATGCTGAATCTTGTTCCTGGATTCACATATATCCTTGCAACCATTTTCAGGTACTACTAACAATATTTCTGTAACGAGCTGCCATATATCATGGAGGAGAAACATTCCATTGGATTACATTGTTGTCTCAGGATGGAAGAACTCAACTTTAGAAAAATTAGTACAATTTCCAAGTCGTTAGGCACCTTAATTTCCATCTTTGGAGCATTTATCGTGACTTTCTACAAGGGACCGGCCGTCCTCAACCAAGCATCTATGACTATACCAGAAACTCCCCCACTGCTTCACTTGCCCTCAACGCAAAATTGGGCACTGGGAGGATTTTTGTTTGCGTCTGCCTCATTCTTGACTGCTTCTTGGTGCATACTACAGGTTCGACTTCAGATTAAACCTCTTGATTTCGATATCATCAAGGATGTGACGTGCACCCTTAAATAGTGCAGGCATCAATACTAAAGATGTTTCCATCTGAGATGATCGTTGTTGCGCTTTACTGCCTCTTTGTGACCATCCAAGCTTCACTGGTCACACTAATAGCAGAAAGAGACTCGAATGCTTGGATTATAAGTACCAAGATTGGACTAATTGCTATCATCTACTCGGTTAGATTAAAAAGTTTCAAAAATCATTGATGCACCTGTGATTCTATCTCTGTACTCTCGATAGTCTGGTTAAAACTTCTGGTGTGTGTTCGCAGGCTGTCGTGAACATATCGTACAGGCTCTACATCACAGCGTGGTGCCTGTGGCGAACAGGACCCCTCTTTGTTTCTCTATTTAAGCCATTGACAGTCTTCATTGCTGTTGTCATTGGTGTCATCTTTATGAAAGATGTTCTCTACCTTGGAAGGTATATCATCTTCAAAATTCAATCCTTTATCCTTCCATAAGCCGTTTTTTAAGACGCCGTCCTGATATGTTCGTTGTGTTTTCAGTCTGATTGGGGCACTGGTGTTGATCATTGGTTTCTATGGTGTGATGTGGGGGAAAGCTAAAGAAGAGAAGAGGATCAGTAATACAAGTGAAGAAGATGGTAACAATCAGGTTCCTCTTTTGCAAGAGATCCCTGAAGAACAGGTGTAGATTGCTTTTGTACAGGTTAACAACTCAAATGAAATATTACAATCCATCTTGACCTGTTTCACATATTCATACACTGGAAAGTCCAAAATACGTACATCTTTTGTATGGTATTGTTCAAGACATTTAAGATAAGCATCAATATCTTTGAAATTCTTGGCAGAAAACTCTCCCTTCATACATTTATAGAGAAGATTCATAACACCAGCAAAGCCAAATTATTAGAGTTTAAGGTTTAGGTTTAATTATTTATTAAATAACACTCATTTTTTACACTTTTTTTCCATTAATAAAATCGTATGACTGGTTTTAGAATTCTACTTGCACGAGGATTTTTTTAAATATTTATGTTTATACTTCATTTCTTATGCTAAACCATGATGTGTTCAAACTCTTCAAGGTACGAGAAAGTGTTGGGCGACTGCTTAGGTGGCATACAATATCGGCAAATTCATTTTTATTATTTATATATATTAGTAAAATAAATAAATGTAAATAATTAAAACAAAAAAATAGTATGTTAATGCATACAAATTAAAAATTAACAAAATAGCAATGAGGTGAGTCATATGATAACTTAACCCGTAAATTGAGGTAGTTTACCTTATGTTCATGTATTATAAAGTTGTCATTGATTATGCGAATTTAATGTTGATATAATTAAAATCATTTTTTTGGCAAATCTAGTGGTGATGGTTGTTGGACAAGCAGGATATAATCTTTTATTTCTATCCCAAATCAAAACAAATTGTCCAAAGTGGATAACTGAACACGAAGATATAATGTTTTAAATTATGTAAAAAAATAACACAATTCATCCACAAATTTTCGTACTAATACAAGTGTTCAAGATGACGACTGTCGAGATGCCTTGTGCATCCATCGAGATGCCCTAAGCAACCCTGGGCAGCCGCAGAGGATCCAGGGCTGCCGCCTGGGGGCGTTCAACCAGGCTGTCCAGATCAAATTCGAGCTGAAACCAGCTTAAAGCCATAGCCCTTGCTCCTGCCATCAGAAGGCCACTCATAGTTGCTCAAAATTTCGAGCTGAAACCTTCAACAATCCACCTGATGCAAGCCTACTCCACTTTTGGAGGAACTGAATTGAGCAACCCTTGTGCTCACATAGATGCGTTCCTGGAGATTTGTGATACTCTCAGAATACACTCACATGCGCTTGACTTTGGGTGGATGAGGGTTTAGGCATTTAGTTAGCTTCTCTACGGGGCGACATTGCTGAAACACGAAAAAATTATAAAAATGATTTAAAAAAACGGATCCGGTATAAATAAAATACGGAGAAGAAAGGAAGATGTCAAACATGCACGGGCACAATGAACCGTGATGCAGAAATGGAGTGATATGAGGAAGATGTAGAGCATGCATTAGGCAGGATAGGGTTGGTTAGTTTATATTTTTTTAAGGGGATGGTCTAAGCTAGACTATGTCATAAGCAGTTTTCAAGTTATCATTGCCCTAAATTCTCTCTTTTCTGGATCAAATAATGAAATTAAAATGCAGCATTACTCATCTCCTTCTACATCATTTATGCACCTTATCTATTGAACTTACAATTACTCTATGGATTTAGCGAATTGTTCCTGAGTTAGTCCGTTATAATGGAGTTCTACTTCTCTGAGAATGTTGACTATCACAAAGATAAGATATGAGATACTTTTGTAAAGGATATGAGGGCGATGAAGATATGTTGTATAAATAATTTGTATTCAGGTCATGAACGGAATTTCTTAAAAATGTTTTTCTAACCTTCCAATATCACTATCTACAATTATATTTTGTCAAGCAAGCAAAGTGCAAACTGCCTACAATCTAAGCTCCATTTTTGCACCAAAAAACCAAACACGAAATTAGCAATAAAAGATGGACATTACCGCGCAAATCAGAAATCCTGTAGGCTGGAACTCTCGAAATCCCACTTGAAGAAGAAGATATTCCTATGTTAGACCCTAAACAAAAGGTTATCAAATAATTGGTTTTGCACGAATAAACAACCGATGAGACAAAAAAGAATAAAATGTATAAAAATTAAAGAAGATTCAGTAGTTCAGGGTATATCTCCATGGAGCATGATCCATTGCATCTAATTGACAACAATTGGTTCAGTATCTACTTAACGAACCAATAGAGTGCAAGGTTTGTATTAATAAAATTAGGATACAAATACAACATAATTCATGAAATAGAAGTAACCTTAAATAACTATTAACAAACAAAGGCGCAAACGTAAAACAGTTGAAACATCCAAATAAACATTAATCATTTTAATAACGAAAATAATTCACTTGAGCACCTCTGGAAGTGGAAGAGCCAGACGCAGTTGCCTGACTTTGGGTGGATGAGAGTTTAGGCATCCAGTTAGCTTCCCTTGCTGAAACATAAATTTTTTTAATAAAAATGATATAAAAAAAGGTCAGGTATAAATAAAATAAGGAGAAGGAAAGAAGATGTCACACATGTAAGGGTACCATGAACTGTGGTGCAGAAATGGAGTGATGTAAGGAAGATGTCGAACATGCATTAGGCAGGATAGAGTTGGTTAGTTTAGAATTTTTTTATTAAGGGGATGGTCAAAGCTAAACTATGTCAGAAGCAGTTTTCAAGTTATCATTGCCCTAAATTTCTTCTTTTCCGGACCAAATAATGAAATTATAATGCAACATTACTCATCTCCTACCATGTGATACATCATTTATGCACCTTATTTATTAAACCTACAACTACTCTATGAATTTAGCGAATTGTTCTTTGAGTTAGTCAGTTGTAATGGAGTTCTACTTCTCTGAGAAAGTTGAATATAACAAAGATAAGTTATTACCTACTTTGTAAAGTATATGAGGGCGATTAAGGTATGTTGTGCAAATCAATTGTATCCAGACCATGAACGAAATTTCCTAAAAATGCTTTTCTAACCTTCAAACATCACTATCTACAATTATGCCAAATCTTCCCCTAAAATCCGGATGGGGCCTTACAGGCCGGATGGCCGTCGGATCTTAATCCAATGGCAAAAAAAAATCACGATTTAGCCCTAAGGTTTTTAGGGTTTAGCTCTAGGATTTTTAGGGTTTAGCCTTAGGGTTTAGCCTTAGGGTTTTTAGAATTTAGCACTGGGTTTATATTTAAGCCTTGGGTTTATAACATCTAAATAGGGTTTTAAATTTTTCCGGCGGCGAAGCCGCCGTAATATTATTTAGAATTCTGCATTTTTTTAAATGAAGGATTTTTTTTTTGGCCATCCGGCCTGTAAGGCCCCATCCGGATTTTAGTCATCCGGCAGGGAAAAATTCCACCACTTTCGTAAACGAGCGATGTTAGTTGTGGGAATTGAAAACGTGTGTTCATTTATATGTGCATGGATCCTACCTTAGGTTTAAATCCTCCAAAAAATAAATGATGATCAATTATTTTACTGTCCGGCAACATAGAGTTTTATATCCTTGTTCAAACGTTTACATAATATCCTTGTATACAAAGGACCACCCATTTTAAACAACTATGAACTATTTATATTCAATATTGTCTATGTACATATGTAACCAAAAGCGCCAAACTTGTATCATACAATACCAGATCAGTATTTGTTTGTACCTGTGATTATACTTTGTGCTACACTACCAACAATTACAGGCCCCTGTTGCACATTTTGGAGAAGGGATCAGAATGGAGCTCTGTGGGGTATGCCTTTCCTCCGCCTGGAATTGCTGTGATTGTACAGTGGAGAAGTCGCCCGAGAGAAGCTACCGCCACCACCGGATTCACCGGAACTACTCGAAGTACCATGCCTATCATCCCAGACGCGACTGAACGGATTAGATTTGGGAACCTTTATGGGTGTGGGGACATCATCGGACTCATCGGATTCATCATACATTTCCCGGTTGTGCTTGTTCTTGAGGGAGAATGTAAGCTCCGTATCATCACCTCTCGTCATGCCATTCAGCTGCTCATCATCCAAACAATGAATTGTGGTAGAGATTCAGTTGGAGATAAATGATCGGGGAAAAAAAAAGAAGGCTTGCAGGCAAAGTGTTCGACGAAATGACCTTGCATCCGAGTGAGCAGAATTTGAAATTATCCGGCAGTCCTCGAGCACAGATTTGACATGTGAATGTGATTCCTTTGCCGGGCCTCGGCTGCGGCCTCTCGTTGAGAAAAACAATCTTGGCACTGTTGATCACATACGTTTGGATAGAGGAGATGTCGATGTACCTCTGGATTTCATTAACCCTAACTACATTGTGATAGGAGGAACGCCGAATCTGCAAAACAAACCAGGAAAAAACCATCAAGAATTTCAAGATTGGGAGTTTGGCTCTCTTTACTCTGCCACCAACAAGTTCCTTTTTTCATCTTGAATAAATGAATGATACCTGAAGAACACGATGGTCCCTGTGGTGGGTCGAACAATAGGAGCAGAAGGCATTTCCCATGCAATTCAAGCAGAATAAGTTGCACTCGTTCTTGTTGGAATCCGTGTGTATCGAACAGGGTATGAAGTAATCTCCTTGCAGCATTGGTTTCAGCCATGGAGGACCCATATCTTCTTTACTCTTCTGGGCAAAAGGGCTCACCTGCAAATAAATGTCCGGACGCAAATCAAGAAACCAGATACAGAATCACTGGAGATCGAATCGAAAATCCGATCAAACAGAAACCCCCCAAAAGGCAGCTTCTTGGCTCGGCCGTTTACGAAAACAGGGGAGAAAGAAGTAAACAATACCATGACTTTCTCAACTCCGAAGATATAGCCTGATGGCCAGAAGAAAAGCAGACATCCTTTTTACGATCTTGCACGAAAGTGAAGAAGAATCTGGAAAGAGGGGAAAAAGAGAAGCCACATTAGCAATCCAGAAATCCAGTGCCGCCATGAAAAATGCAAGAAAGGGGAAAGAAGGGAAATCAGATTCAATGAAATTTGTCCAAAAAAAGATTACCTGGAAAACGAAAAGGGTTTTTGTGTTTGAGGTTTTTCTTGTATCTCCGTGTTTGTGAGTTTCAGATGAGGTGAGGGAAGGGAAAGACGGCTGGTCTTAGACGGTGGAAGAGTTACTAGAAGGAAAAGGACTTTGGTTAGAGGTTTATAAGGCGGTTGAGATATTATATATGGCATATGAAGTTTGCTAATATATATGGATGATTGTGATAATAAAAGAATCTTTGGTTGAATGACAAATATGTGTAGGGAAGGAAACGTGACAAAGGGGATTTAATTATATGGCGAATATATCTTCCACTTCAAATACACATGCCCATGAGTATGACTCTAGGCCTGTTTTGTGCAAAGGATCACTAGCTGTTCTAGTATTTTTTTGTAGTACTTTTATTAGTACTTTTTCTTATTTTTAGAACGTGTGGTGTTTTGCGCAAGTATTTAAAAATAATCATTTAAAATTTTATTTTAATTATATATAACAAACTAAACATTAGATTACTAAAATAATCATCATCTATTTAATTAAAATATATTAGTTAAGGTTAATTTGGTCATAAAAAATATTTATATTTGAATATTATTACAAAAATGACATGCTTATTTTTAAGAAGGAAAAAAGTATCTCATGAGGTGCTTATTTTTAATAAGAGAAAAGTTCTAAAAAAAAGAACAAGTACTCGTACTACTATTACGCAAAACACTCGTTTTAATTTAAATGGTGCTTATAAGTAAAATTAGAATCATAAGCAATTCACGCAAAATTGGGTTTAAGCTTAAGGTAATGGATTGTAGTACCACATTATTATTTAAGTTAGTTTTTAACTCTCTCTAATATGTGTGGGACAATAATCCAACATCGTGAAGGTTTAAAGATTGGGAAGCCATGCTCGAACATAATATCTTCCTTTGGAAGTTAGTTATACCCATCTCTCAAGATGGATACTTTGTGGAAAGGGTGTTGAAAACCATCCTATATTGGTTGGAAAAATCAAATCACACTAATATAAATAAGAATGATGGACACAATCAATTACTTTAAGCTTAATGTGTTAATGATGCTAGTACACCTTCCTAATTAAATTAGATCATACACGCGCACCTGCGCACATGAAGCTTGAGTCCAGATTAGGATCAGGTAATTGTGTCAGCGGCAATCTAACATGATCATCAATCATTTCTAGCCAATTAAAATTTTAAATTTAAACCCTAAACTAAGAAAAAAAATATTTGATCATATAAATAAACATTAAAAAATACTTAAGGGAATAATTAATTCTGAAAAAAAAATTCAACGAAATTATTAGCCATGAAATCATGAAAATAGTGAGGAAGTATAGAATTATTTATCTCATTCATATATTAATTTTTTTATACCTACTGATATTTGTAACCGAATGTGAGCATGTGATAAATTTTAATGTTAAAATAGTGTATAAACTGTTTATTTTATAATGTTGATTAATGAGCGGGGCTGTTTATTATATTTTCCATATTCAAAATTCATAAAATTTGTTTTCTCGATATTAAAATAAAAACCATATAGGGTGCCGCACGCAAAATTCGGATCGTTCGGCACAAGAAAAAAATTCCTCCGGACTCCATTTTTTAGATTCTTGGGAGTGAAATTCAAGCGGTATTCGCATCAATTCTCAGATAAACCCTAATTGATAGTTTGTTCGATCAAGAGTGTTCAGATAGCTTGATTAAGCTGCGAGAATGGGGAAGAAGCAGCACAGCAAGGACCGGATGTTTATAACCAAAACGGAATGGGCCACCGAGTGGGGAGGAGCGAAATCAAAAGAATTAGAGACCCCTTTCAAGCGGCTGCCCTTCTACTGCTGCGCGTAAGTTTTTTACGGCTTGTTTTGTCACCGTCTTGTTTATAGCCTTTGCTATGTTCCGTTATAGGTTGTTAATGTTTCTGATGCAGGCTTACGTTCACACCGTTTGAAGACCCTGTGTGCACTATAGATGGCAGTGTGTTTGAGATAATGTAAGTTTTTTTTGTCTGCAGTTTGTTTTTGAATAAGTTTGTGCTTCTTATTTAGCTGATTGTTGTCTGTTTTGGTGTTAGGAGTATAACACCCTATATTAGGAAATACGGAAGGCATCCAGTAACTGGAGCTCCGCTGAAGCAGGACGATTTGATCCAGTTGAACTTTCACAAAAATTCTGAGGGTAATTGGGTTATTTTCCGATTGATTTTTCATTTAAACTTATTTTGGAACTTTCAATTGCTGTTGTATGGTTATGCAGTAGGATAGTTTATCGTACACCCTGCTGCCTTTTAACTATTTATTGATGGTTTTCCAAACCTTGGTTAAGATAGTTGTCTTAATTGAGTGTTGGGTTCTTTTATGCAGGAGAGTACCAATGCCCTGTCCTAAATAAGGTGTTTACTGAGTTCACGCATATAGTTGCTATAAGAACTACTGGAAATGTATTCTGTTATGAGGTATGTCCCTTTTTGGTTTATGCACACGGTTTCCCACGTGGTTCTTTATTGTACATTATATTCATTAGTACTGTTTGTCTGTTTCTAATAGGCAATTAAAGAATTAAACATCAAACCTAAAAGTTGGAAGGAGCTTCTCACCGATGAACCATTCAACAGGGAAGACATTATTACTATTCAGGTGGGTTTGGATCATTTGCAAACACATTTTTTTTCAGGCTGTGAATGTGTTTCTTAGCAAGACTCCGACTTTCAATTTGTATTTTGTAGAATCCTAATGCAATTGATAGCAAGGTTCTCACGGACTTCGATCATGTTAAGAAGAACCTGAAAATTGATGATGAAGGTTTACACCCCTACTTTTGATTTATATTTTTGCTTCTCTTGGCGTGCTTCTTGAATTTAGTACATACTTGTATGGCAGAACTGAAGAAAATGGAATCTGACCCATCCTATAGAATAAACATGAACGGGGATATAAAGGAAATGCTGAAGGAGCTTGGGACAGATAATGCAAAGGAGATTGCGTTACATGGTGGTGGTGGTAACAAAGCTAAAACTGAAAGAGCTGCAGCTCTTGAAGCCATTTTAGCCGCAAGATCGCATATTAAGGATGACGGTGTGTCGAAGGATGGTGAGAAACTCAAACAGACATACAGTATTGTCGATGCTGCATCTGCTGCTGTTCATGGAAGAAGTGCTGCTGCAGCAAAGGCTGATGATAGTCATAAAACTGCTGCTCGAATTGCAATGCACATGGCTGGTGAGAGGACACCTGTAAATGCGAAGCTGGTAACTTCTTCATTTTGGGAAACTTTATTCGTTTATTTTTCTCAATAAGTGCCAAGAGCATAACATATTTAGCTTTGAGTTTCTGCCCATTTTTTACTGCTCTGGGTTTTTTACTACTGCATTTCTGAGTTTAGAAAAAAAAATGACAGGTTAAAAGTCGTTACACAACAGGAGCTGCTTCGAGATCTTTCACTTCTACCTCTTATGATCCTGTCACCACAAATGACTATGAATACGTTAAAGTTGAGAAAAATCCCAAGAAGAAAGGATATGTCCGCCTGCAGACAACACATGGTGATCTGAATATCGAGCTGCATTGTGATGTCGCTCCAAGGGCATGCGAAAACTTTATTGGACTTTGTGAACGTGGCTATTATAATGGAGTAGCTTTCCATAGAAATATAAGGTACTTAACAGAATTTTTACTCAATTATATGTTCTTGAACTTCTTTAACTGACCCTTGTGACTTTGAATGCTATTGCTCTTTACATTAGAAACTTCATGATTCAAGGCGGTGATCCTTCTGGAACGGGGAGAGGAGGCGAGTCAATTTGGGGAAAGTCTTTCAAGGATGAATTCAACTCCAAGTTAACTCATTCTGGAAGAGGTGTTGTTAGCATGGCAAACTCTGGTCCCCACTCAAATGGATCACAGTTCTTCATTCTTTACAAGTCTGCTAATCATTTAAACTTCAAACACACTGTTTTTGGAATGGTTGTCGGAGGGTTAACAGCACTTTCAGCTATGGAGAAAGTACCCGTTGATGATGATGACCGACCACTGGTGCGCAAAACCTTATGACTTTTATCTATTTTTTGCATTAAATTAGTTGATGTATATTTGATAGAAACATCTGTGTTTGTGGATATTTGGTATATGGATCCTGCATATGCTTTGGTTATCCGACTTTCTTATTTTGTTCTGTTCAAGTTGCATATCTTAATTTCCCTCTTTGACAACTTGGATAATTTGGTGATAGGAAATTCATGCATCAGTTTCTTCTTCATTGTATTCACTTTGACAGCAGGGTTATTCTGGCGAAATGAAATTCATGCATCAGTTTCTTCATCATTGTATTTACTTGCTTTAGTTTACATTCTAATGTGCATTATTCTTAAGTTCTTAACTACTAGATTTAGGTGTGCTTCATATTGAATCTAGCTTCTTTATCACATCAGTTGATCTTTCATTTTGTTGATTTTATATTGACCAAGATTCATTTAGGTTCACGATGTATACTGGTATAGTTTTGATTTGAGCTCTAATTTTCTATTTCTGTGTCTTTGTTGTCATTTCCAGGAAGAGATTAAGATTAATAGTGTAGAAGTTTATGTCAATCCTTATACCGAACCCGATGAAGAAGAAACGAAGACCGATGAGCGCAACAATGCTGAGGAGGAAGGAAATGTTAGTTTAGTGCAGACTGCTTGATGTTTCTATAAGGCTTTTCCTTGTTCGTTATGCTGGCATTCTCTCTCATTTTAACATTTAATTTTGTCGGAATTGAATCAGGATGTGGTTGGCTCGTGGTACAGCAACCCGGTAACAATATCAACAGAGAGCCCTGCCGTTGGTCGTGGTGTTGGGCGGTACTTGAAAACAGAACCATCTGTTCGTGATGGTCCAAACGATGTACCAATTGGGTCGGTGGTAAAGAAAAGAAAATTGGGCGCAGCATCTGGAGAACTTAAAGATTTCTCTGGTTGGTAAAAAAATATTAATCATAAAGTTTATTTGACCATGGATGAAAGATATATTTGGTCATTGATCAGGGCAAGTATAGAAATTTGTAAATGTTTTTGAAATTTGAGGAGATCTTGCGCATGTATCATTGTATTAAGTTTCATTCTACTTTGTATGGAATATCTCTGTAGCAAGTTTTGTTCTAATGACTGCTAATGCTGCCTTGTTGATCTCCCCGGTTGTATATGCCTTGTTGATCTTGAGCAAGTTTTGAGCAAATAATGATCTTGAGCAAGTTATTTTTTTCTTCTAAGCTTTCACTTTACAAAGCTTTTTTTGTTACTCATCGGATGGATTTTTTCATAATGTAGGTGCGTTCATTCTTATTGTTTCACTTTTTACTTCTCCAGCACTTAGTCATAAGACGATCTTAAATCTTTGAAACACATGACTCTTGTCCTTAATCTCACTTTACTGGTCACATTGTTCATTCTTATATAGAGAGTAACCTGGAGTTGTTGATAAGCATCTTAGCTCGTAATAACTTTAGTTAGATAACCAATTGCACAGCGCACAATTCATTTCTTGTATATAGCCAGTCTCTCAGTTTAATTATCCTTGAAGATGAGTGATTATGGGATCTCTGAGGCTTTCTATGCAGCATGTTCCATATTACTTGGTTCGGGTTTCTGGACGGTTATACTGCAGCAAATTTTCATTGTATTTACTGATAGTGCTGACTGGTTATTCAGAGAAGGGGTCTGTGACAGTGTTTGAGAAAGCGTTATGCGGACCCTGGGCGGCTGGGGCTGCTCAGTGCCTAAGCGGCCTAGGCACCCTTCTAAGCGGGCTTTTAAGCGGCATAAGCGGTAATTCGGGCAAGGCGGAGGGCGACATCCTAGCGCTTAGGCGACACCTAAGCTGCCTAAATGATCTACTTCTCGAACAGAGTCTGTGATTAACGTGGCAGTGATCTCTCCAGTTGTGTATGCATTTCCGTTTATTGTAATGCTTTGGCCATCTCCATGATTGCCCATCCTGCTGGACTGGACTTTGTTTTCTTCCAATTTGAGTTGTCTCGTGGTGACAGATTGTGTTTCCATGGTATGCAGGGTTGTATTTGGCTCATATTGTTAGAAATGCACTTGGACCACCCTTCCTCAATACGTAAACATGAGGAGTGATAATGGGAAAAGATTTCAAAGGGAGAAATGCTGCAGGCAAAGCCATACATAGTTTGGTGTTTTACTACAAGAATGTGGAAGAGAGAAAGTAGGAAGAAGATACAGTTTTGCTTGGTTTGTGAGGAAGTGGAGTAGAATTAAAGTCAAGCTATTGATAGAGGTTAGCGTATATAATTATGTATAATTAATAGAATGTGTATATGTACAATATATATATATATATATCTACTTTAATTTGTCTAAATATCGAGGAATGTTACATCTCACCCTTATATCACACCCCTTTTTCATCCTCACTCACATGACATTTGTGTGGGTCCCACATGTCAGCACGTGGTCTCACCGCTATGTGAGAAAGGGGTGGGATATAAGGGGTATATCATCTAAGCACTCGCAGGGCCGGCCCGGCCATAAGCCCAATGAGATATTTGGCTAGGGCAGCCTAGCCCACTAGGGCATAAAAATATAGTTGGCCTGCAAAAAAAAAAAAAATTTTGTTCAAGATTTGAAGACGAACTCGCAGAGAAGACGGGCAACCAAGAACCAACAATAGTTCAACTCCAACTCTGAGTCTCTGAGAGCATCAGAGCAACTTGTGGGACGCTCTGCCATCTGTGGCCGTCGTGGGCGGTCCAATTTGTCAGCCGAAGCCAATCCCATTCCTAATCTTAGCAGAGCAGCTAGTCGTAGGAACTATTCTTTGCTGTTTGTTTCTAGCTCGTTGGAATCGCAGACGCAGGAAATAGTAAAGAGGTTAGCAATTCTGTTGTTTATAGCTCGTAGCCGCAGGAACGATTATGCTCTTTGTTAGTTCTTGCTTTCTATATAACAATGATGAATTTTGAGTATTTCTTCTGGTTTGTGCATTGAGTTTGGACACCGATTTTGTGTACTAATTTTTATTTTTGTGTACATTATTTTATCCAATTTCAGCACCGATTTTGTGTACTGGTAAGGCATAAAAGAGGTCTCCCAATTTCTTGATAGAAAAGGTTTACTAAGTTAAACCTCGTAAGGCAATGAAGCCTGTATATAGCCTGGAACTGCTATAAAAAAGACAAAATCTTTAGCAAGAGGGCATAGCAAGTTCAAGGAAGCCTACCAATTTATAGTCCAAATGAATTTTTAGCAGGAGGGCATAGCAAGTTGCTTCACTTATAGCTTTCCAATATAATTCAATCCAATCCGCCCGTAACACCAGTTTGCTCCTACTTTATTTCTCCATGAATCAGATATCATATACATAATTTTATGTGATTGGCTCATAATATTAAAAGGTAGAAAAGAGATTCTTATAAAATACCCAACCAAAACAGGTGGTATCTTTTTCATCTTCATTCCAAGACTCCACTTTCAAGCACAAAATTGTAACCAACTTATTATTTTGGGCTGCAGAATGCTTCCCTGTTTGTGGCCTGTGGGGCATTGCTACAAAATCATCACATTATTATGATTTATTCTCTGTTGCATTGCTGATTGTAGAAAAATGATTATCTCTTTATAGTTGCCTGTTATCATTATATGTTTATTGGTATTGTTATTATGGTTCTCATATACTATTAAGTATGTATCTTCTGGTAGATAAGCTTAATTCTTTGCTGATTGTGATTATTTAGTTTGCTCTCTGTTTTCTATCATAAGTGGAGAATTGTTGACTATACCCGTTACCGTTGCTTCGGCCGAGAGGAGTTTTTCAAAGTTGAAATTGATCAAGACTTACCTACGGACTACAATGTCATAAGAAAGATTAAGTGGATTGGCTATGATCTCGATTGAACATGAGCTGTTAGATAGCTTAAATTATGATGAATTGATTGCCCAATTCGCCTTGGTTAATGCACAACGAAGTTGTTTTCTTTAATATGATCGGATTGTGCTAAAATATGTATTGTATTTTGAGTT
>JAOYMZ010011734.1:0-20858 GCA_025802335.1 Pinguicula primuliflora
TAATCTCTCTAGAGAATAAAGGATAAACACTCAAACTCTCTATTTTTCTCTCTAGTATTTCTCTCTGTAACGAGACTTGAAGATTTCGGGATGAATAAAACAAATGAATGAGTTCATCCTTTTATAGAGGAGAAAACGCGTGGAAATAGTAGTGTGAACCACTATTTAATTCGTCCGCATTTTTTTTCTTCTCTTCACATTCCTTTTGAAAAATCTTCTCTTCACATTCCTTTTGAAAAATCTTTGCCAACACTTTTGACAAATTCTTCCCGACATGAACAACAAAAATATCAAAAAGTACAGAGCTGATGTTAATAAAATAACAGAAATATGAAGAAAACCTGGAACGCCAGAAATGTATCACAACCACTTTACTAAGCTAGAGGAAAAAAATCAGATCCTAACAAAATTTAAATACCTAGTGACTGTCATATACACACATAAATACACGAATGATTTCCATCTACTAAGACTTTACTATTGCTATTCCGGGACCGCCACCGAGTAGTTACTCCTTCAAATACACTTTCAAAGATATCAGCCGCGGAATCAACCTGTTGCTGCTTCTTCTTGCGCCGTATGTTGTGAGTGGAAACCGGATAAACTGAACTCAATTACACGGATAAACTGAACTTATTGTATTATAAGGAAGAACAAGACCTATTTAGAAGCTAATTTTTTTATTCATTCATAGCTCAAATGTTGAACACAAAATGCTTCTTATATAGAAGCCAACAGAATACAAAACAATACTTGCAATAATTAAAGAAATAAATGAAGAAGACTGCTGCAGGTTTCCACACAAGATTAATGTCATGTATAGAGAGAATGAGGCCTTGGACTGCCTAAATGACATTGTATCATCACATTCCCCTTCAATGGTTTTGCTAAAAAAAACATTCCCCTTCAACGACATACTTGACCTCAAGCGTGGATTGAAATTGAAGAATTATGATTCAAAACGAGTAGAGTATCAGCCGTTTGCATCGGTAGGAGCTTCTTCAATTGCACCTTTGGCTCGATAAAAGAACTGCTTGCATATGTGCCCTGTGACCCACTTTTTGTCGCAGTTATAACACATACCATGCGCCTTCCTTTGAATAATGTATAACCGTGGTGATCCGTAGTTTGTCAGGTGGTTTTGGGGGACATGTCATTGAGCTGGAGTAAAGTTGAGGGTCACAGTTGGACTGATATGTGCTCATTTTGGAGGCGTTGGCGATTGCTCGCTCCTTGGATTGGTATTCCTGAGCGAATACTTAACATCATGAATAGAGGATGGTTCCTTCAGGTGCATGTTGAGAGACAAGGATCCAAAGCATTATAGTACAATGTTAATTATGTTCATTGGGCAGAGTTGCTGAGATTTCGCGCTATGACTCATTCAATTCCTCCACAGTACTGGTCTGTTTCAAAATGGCCAAAGCAGCTAGAGGATCAGCATAGCCTGAGGTGAGTATTGGCGACAAAAATATCTACAAAAATCCTCCCATTGCACAGCTGGATACTTGATGACATTTCTAATATGGTTGGCCTTTCCCAACCATCTCAAGAGCATGTCCCACGAGACAGCTCTAAGGTCAATAGGTATTTTCACTTCCAATCAAATTAGAAGAACAAATTAGCTCAATTGGTAAGGAAAAGTTACTCAAATGAGTGTAGTCGGGCTCCCTTTTTTCTTGCGAAACACCTCCTCAATTTTTCGCATGAGAGATAGACCAACCTCTTGCAAACCTCAAACTTAGGGGTGCAAAAATATTAACAAAGAAGAGCTAGGGACTATATCTTTTTGAGCTAAAACCATTTCTAGGAAGCTAGACATTTCACACTGAAATTTCAAGATCAAGCACATGCATGCAATTACCTGTTGTTGCCTTCTACACATACAATTGCAACTATCAATCACTTTTGTTGGGGGCAGGTTCTGACCACACGATTACCAAGAAGACATCACATAGAGATTTACTCGTCTCCTTTTCTGGCATCACGAAAAAGCATTCCTTATGTTAATTATATATGTAAGCAAGCGTAATCCAAAACCACTCACCCCTATGAGCACCAATTAGCATGGATTGCCAATTCTTATTAATCATAGCAGTCATCACTAGCTTTTGCCTATGGTAGGAAAGTGCATATCTCTGAGTGTTCAGATGATAAGGCTATGCAACAAGCAGAGTTGTAAAGGTTCGAGCATACGAGAAAAGAGTCCAGCCAAGCATATTTCTGTGTGAGTTTCTTGATCCCGTAAATCATGTACTCAGGGTCACAAAATAGAGTTCACTACACTGGGTGGCCTTTTTTCTAGTGTGTTTTTCCAGCCCCATTTAGGACCATGAACACCAGACCAGTGCTTTGCCACCAGACTTTTGCTTTGCCCTCAATGGAATGTTGCCGTCCGAGACTTGGCATACAGTGTGAATTGGTAGGCAAAGAAAGAGGCACAACGACATAACCAACTCTTCGGAAGTTTGTTGGCCGCAAAGATGGGAGAATCCCGTCGGAAGGCTCGTGGGTGAGGATAGTATCCCATCGATAATACTCTTTCCTGACTTCTTGTTTAAGAGTTGGTCAATAGCCCGTGGGGGTAAACAATGGGGAGGTAGGCCAGAATATGATCTGGATGCAGAGGCACCTAGAGTATGTGATGTGTAGAGGCAGATCCCTGTGTCTGAGAGACATTCGTCAGGGGCCTGTTTTTGGGTTGAATTTTTTGTGTCTAGAACATCCTTGGTATCCTAGGAATTTCAGTTGTCAATGCAATAGGATCGGTGACTGTCTTCATACACAATTTCAAGCCTCATTTTGATCACAGTTTTCTCCTTTTCAAAAAAAAATGGCATTGTATCAATGTTGTCATGACTTCCATAACGGCGGTTAATTGTTGTTGGATGGAAGGTGTTTCAGTCATGGTTGGAGGATGGTGAATGCTAAGTTTAGTGGACCGTGCTCGAGTGATCGCGCCCTCACAGACACCAGGAGCTGGGGCTTGACTCAAATCGGAGGTTGCGCAAAGAGACTCAATGATGAATTGCAAAATTAAAGACACTAGCAAGCTTGAAGAAAAGAACTAGAAATTTTATTCACTAGAATGTTGAAAGAGATGGTTACAACTAGAATGTAAATTGAAATGCATAGACTAGAGTTCTTTGATGCTTTTCCCTATCGCTAGTACTTCTCTTTTATAGCCTTTATCGTACAACGGCATTATTCCTACAATTAAGAAAGATTGATGAATGATTCCAACTTTCCTTCTTGATTGAAGATCCCCTGTGATCAGATTGATATTTCTGCCAACAGTTGCCTTCCTTTTCTGGTGCTAGCGGATCCATGAATTCTGGATCTTGGATCTACGCGTGTAGATTATGTCCTTCTCCGTACTTGCGCTCGGCTTGGTGATCCTGGGAAGGCCTGTGTCCATAACATTGTCGACCTCTTAGAAATCATGTTTGTCCTCAAGCATGAGTGTCGACCAAAGATTGAGCATAGTTTTTGCATATTCCCAAGAGGCGTCGGCTGGGGAGAGTTCGGACCAGTGGACAAAAACTTGCTCCTCATCCTGCAATGAGCAATGATCAAGGATGGCTAGTGGTGCGGGCACTGCTAGTCCTCGACAAACTGTAGGTAGTATGGGCGGGTCCGTCGGGTCTCCTTTGAACTCCTTCAGGCGGGAGACGTGAAAAATGGGGTGAATTTGTGATTCTGGTGGAAGGGCCAGGCGGTATGCAACATCCCCAACACGTTCAGTGATCTGGAACGGCCCATAGGGCTAATTTCTTCGTATGCCGGTTTCCTAGACTTGTCTGGCGATACGACTGTAGTTTCAACAGGACCCAAGTGTTGGGGGTGAAGGTGACCTCCCAACGGTGGCCATCGTATTGCTGTTTCATGCGATTTTATGTCTGGACAAGGTTGGCGAGAAGTTCCTCCAGGAGTTCATGGTGCTGGTGCTGGCGCGACTTGAGAGCTTGGTTTACCGCATCTAAACGGGCTACGGTGGTAGAGTAGTCCAATAAACGGGGGGGACCGTAGACTGTCTCGAATGGTGATGCCCGTAGGGCCGAATAAAGGCTAGTGTTATAACAATATTCGGCCCACGGCAACCATTCAAGCCATTTGGTCTTCGATGAAGCATCGCAAATAAGATTGAATGATCTTGTTCACTGCCTCCGTCTGTCCGTCCGACTGGAGGTGGTATGCCGTGCTACAGTTTAGATTAGTGCCACTGAGCCAAAAAATCTACTTCCAAAATCCGCTAAGGAAAACACGATCCCTGTCCGTCACAATAGATTCTGGCAAACCATGAAGTTTAAACACATTAGAAAAAAATGCAATGGGCACGGAAATGGCCGCATAGGGATGACGAAGGGGAATAAAATGGCCCATTTTGCAAAACAGTCAACAACAATGAGCAACACCATTTTTCCCTACGACAAAAGTAGATGGTCGATGAAGTACATTGAAATATTGGCCCAAAAGTGCTGCGGAACGGGCAGGAGCTGGAGGAGGCCAGCAGGTTGCAAATGATCCATATTGTTTCTTTGGCACACGGTACAAGAGGAGCTAGCTGCCAGCACTTGAGTCTTCATGTTCCTCCAGTAAAAATCTGCACGGATCGTGTGGAGGATCTTGTGTACACTTTCATGGTGCTAGTTGTGGACAAACATAATGATGTGGTTCGTGAGGCTGGAAGTCGAGGGAATGTAGAGCTGCGGGTTGTGCTACCACAAGCCATCCCGCTAGGTGAGAATTTTGAGTCCCTCCGGCAATTCCTGTCCCTTCGCAGGTAAGGAAGAATCAGAAATCAGCAAAGACTGGATCAAGAAATCTAATGTGGGAATTGAACACGCCATCTGTAATGAACCAAAAACTTCACTTGAATTTTAGTATGGTTCGTTAGGACAGTGCAGTAAATTTCTCATTTAAATACTACTACACCCAAGCCCATTTTTTTAAATAGCAAATCCAAAAAAGAATGAGTTGGTTTCAACGTATGGCCCATAACATGAATGGAGCCCATTACACACGATGGTTTTCAAAAGAGTTGTCTGTGACCCAAAATACATAGTTTATCCCAAAATATAAACCATCAGCTACAAGCGGCCGTTGCTAGACCTTAGCAAAACAAGTCCTTGCAGCTTCCTTGCTGAATTCCATCGGTTCCAGCCAGTAGCCCGTCCCCCTTGATCTGAAGTTTTTAATGCACAGGTAGTGAGCTTCAAAGAAGCTCAGTAGATAGTACATCTAATGGATATCTAACAGCAGCCACATACAACATGTTCGGTAAAGAGATTTTCAGTCAACGGACACAAAATTTTCGCTACATGAGTTCCTACATCCTGCCGTATGTTCAGGACCCTTAAATCAACACCTATCATGCAGCTACATGCTCTGTAATGCATCACATATATTAAGACCATAAATCTGATCACTTTACAGAATGTATATCACTGCTCCCCACTTTATTTACCAAACAGAGTGCCTGCATCTTATTTCAATTCCCATTTCCATTTGCCAACGTTTTTAACTCACACTTCAACCAACAAACAGTAACAGTGTTTTAACGTAAATAATAGGCATATACAAAGATGAATCTGTGAAAATCGGTTCGACAAAATGTTCAAAACAGTATGATTCAGATGATGAAAATCCTAAGTGTGAAGTGTTGTATAGTGACCTGCAGTTTTTCTCGATTAAAAGTTAAAACAAGTTTTCTGCAGTAAAGTATGGGACACATTCACAGCGTAGAAGACTCAAACCACTGCCTTCAGCTCTTGGCTAGAAGGACTAGTTTCCGATCTGTACACTCTACATCTCTTTTCAGAGACACACACTCCGAAGACCCTCTCCTCCACAGTTTCTACTCAGCGTGAGCACCCCCAGCGCCTAGCTTAAGGACCTCAGCTGGACAGCCACACAGGCACCCGTCCACAATTCAATCACTCATACATTTTGCCACACAAGCCTCATACACCTTGCCCAGGTCGACCTCTAGGTTCACCTCAATTTCAGAACATAAAAGTCTCACTTAAACAGCCAATCTCAGAATAAAAGCAAGAACACTTCTATGCTTTCATTTACAAAACACCACGTGGAAAATCTCAGCAACTACAGCTTTAGTTTCAAAAAAGATTAACACCTCCTTTCTGAAAGGTATCACTGAAGTTCGTTTCAAACTGTAATAGTCACATAACAAAGATTGCATGCAGGAATTTTAGAATAGCAATTAGATGAAGTCTACTGTTCAAATAACCATACTTTCCAACTAAACACATGCCTGAAGAAATACAACATATATCTCTAGCAGATTAACACCCTAATTCACAATGTTACATATACACACAAGACGCACCGCACCCTTCCTAAAAAAACCACACCTCACCCCCTAACAAGGATGGACTACCTACCAGTGAGTCTCCAGCTCCTTGCCTTCAATTTTCCGTCTGTCTCCTCTTGGTGTATATGTAACGAACCGAATTCTCACCCCTTGGATGATATGGTCCGTTATGGCAGTGAAGCCCACAGCCTCACTCGAGCCCTTAATTTGGTTAGACAAAAGAGCTCCAAAACACGAGATTGGACCATCCCACAGTTGCACCTTGACCAATGCTTCTTACTCATGACCCGTGTTTTCTTGTTCAGACTCTGCGAATTTCATAAACATAATGGTGGTGAGCTTCCTTAGAAGCCCAGTAGGATTTAATGTTCGAGACTACACGTTCCACATTCAAATAATCTGCATTTAGATGACAAAGCCCATATACCATTTAATATAATACTACAGGGACAATCTGGAAGCTCTGGACTCGCAGGATGTCTTGTTCGCTTTACTATGATTCCCCACAACTTATGGTTATACAGGTATCGTTCCAGTACTCTTCTGAAAAGTGTTTAATTGGCGGTGTCTATGCAAAGTGTATTAGAAGAAGGCGCACTGAATTATGGCAAGACATGCTGCAAGTGTGTCAATCCTTCTCAGAGCCTATCATGATTGGTGTCGATTTTAATACAGTGACATTAGCCGAAGAAAAGAAAGGCGGGCAGCCTGTAAACTTGCATTCTGCTAATGATTTCATTGAGACAATGCAGGACTGCACCTTATCAGATGCAGGATTCGTTGGGAATCCGTTTACATGGTGTAACAACCGAACACAAAGGGCTAGAGTGTTGAAGAGGCTGGATCGTATACTCCTGTCAGAAAAGTGGATTTTGGAGTGTGCAGAAATTAGCGTGAAGCACTTAAATAGGTGTCATTCCGATCATGCACCTCTGCTGATCGAACTTCTGCAACCTATGAAGCATCGCAGCTCCAGATTTCAATTCCACAGTTTTTGGTTAGGACACTCGGGCTTTCAGTCCAAAGTTCAGCAGGTGTGGGAGGGAGCAGTGGTAGAAGGCAATGCAATCGGTCGGTTTGTAAAAAAGCTGAAAATTTTGACAAAGGAATTAAAATAGTGGAACAAAGAGGTCTATGGGAACATATTTGTGAACATTCAACAAGCAGAAGAATTAATACAGAGTCTGGAGAGTCAATATGACCAGTCAGGGGATGAATTTGAACGCGAGCAGTTGCACAAGGCCAAAGTTCACCTCACTATGCATCTTTTGGCAGAGGAATTAATATGGAAAGATAAGGCGCGGATTAAGTGGCTGAGTGAAGGGGACCGCAATACTGCATTCTTCCATCGCACAGTCAAGCTCAAACGACAACAATCTGCCATGCTTTTCTCTGATTACCGCTGATGGATCTCATCTGGATCAGGCTGATATTCCCGTCAGACTAGTTGAGCATTTTCAAAATCAGTTGTCCTCAGATACAACACAGTTCGATTTCAGTTTATTGGATTTAATCCCTCGAGTTGTAACGGTAGATATGAATAAGGCCTTAACAGAGAGGCCAGGGGAGGAAGAGATTTGGCTTGCTGTTTTTGCAATGAATAAGGATAGTGCACCAAGCCCCGATAGTTTTTTTGGACAGTTTTATCAAAATTGCTAGAATATAATTGCAGAGGATTTACGACAAGCTGTGCTTGCTTGCTTTTCTGGGCAGGAAGTACCTCGCTCTGTCACTGCTACATTTTTGAGTCTGGTGCCAAAGGTCGCTCGCCCTCGCTCCATTTCCGAATTGCGACCAATCAGTCTCTGTAACTTTTTGGGGAAAGTTTTTACAAAGATTATTGCTACAAAGCTAGCCGACATTCTTCCGAAAGTGATCTCACCCCAACAGAGTGGTTTTGTACGGGGGAGAGTTATAACGAACAACACTCAGCTTGCTCAGGAGCTTCTGCAGTCACTGGACCATCGTCAGGATGGTCCTAACATAGCAATAAAATTGGACATGGAGAAGGCGTTTGATAGGGTATCTTGGCTTTTTCTAACAAAGGTTTTTGCGGGTTTTTGGATTCGCTGAAATTCTCATTGACCTGGTCTGGAGGACACTGTCCAATAATTGGTTTTCAGTTCTATATAATGGCACTTCGCACGGTTTCTTCCAGTCATCCCGAGGGGTTAGGCAGGGTGACCCGCTGTCACCTGCTCTATTTGTAATTGCATCTGAAGTTCTCAACAGGGCCCTGAATGACCTTATTTAGCAACATTCCATATGTTCTTTCAAATTATCAAAGGGATGGCTTAAGGTATCACATCTTGCTGTTGCTGACGATTAATCTTCACAAAGGGGACCCAAGAATCATTGCAGAAGGTCCTTCAACTTCTGAAAAGATATGAGGATGAATGTAGGGGATGGTAAAAGGATAAATGTATGGTGGGATAAATGGATCTCGGAGGGTCAACTTGGTAATATAATGCAGGCGGATTATCGTTTCAAAACAGTGGCAGAGCTGAAAAACAACCAGGCATGGAACAGGGTGATTTCCCGCTTACCAGACGAGATGAGAACGGAAATACAAGCTGCTACTAGTTTGAAGCAAAAAGACAAGATGATATGGGAGCCAACATTGGATGGGAGCTTCTCTTTTAACTCAGCCTGGGACGTGGTTAGGGCCAGATCTCAACCAAACCAAACTTATGATCATTTATGGGAAACTAAACTCCCTCCAAAGGCCAGTCTACTAGTTTGGCGAGTACTGCATAATGCCCTACATGTGGATGAACGAGTACAACAGTTGGGCATCCCCCTCGTGTCTCGTTGTCAATGTTGCACTCAACAGCCGCAGGAGGAGACATCAGACCATGTATTCTCACATGGTGAACTTGCGCAGCAGGTGTGGGATTATTTTGGACAGCGCCCTGGGATTTCTTCTATAAGAGGAACTGTATTTGCCAGAATAGAAAGATGCATTGTTTGAGAAGTGTTATCCCTCTGTGTGTATACTGGTTTCTTTGGATACACCGGTGTAATAGCACGTACCAGGGGACTATAAAGACGGCAAGTCAAGTAATTGACTCAATCTCCGGCATGATCAGTGCCACAGAAGGATTGAACAGTCAATATCCCTCCCAGAACAGGTTCGCAAAGCAGAGGTTTCGCTCCTCCTCTTCAAATACTAACAGAGAGGTAGGGGCTTTCTATATAAATGTAGCAGCTTACTGTAATTCATCATCGAAGGATAAGGGGGCAGGATGTATAATAGGCTTGGATAAAAGAGATATTGTGGGAGTTCTGACGATGAAAAAGTCTTGTGAGGCAGATATCAGGCTCCATCTACTGATTCAAGGGTTGGACAAATGTGTGGAAATGAATTGGCATCTTGTGACGATAGAGATGGATGCCTCATTGCACTACCTCACATCGCAAACTGGCTTGGGCTGTCCTTGGAGATCATATGTTCAGTATGGTGAACTTTGGCACAGGCTGGAAGCTAATTCAGATTTCAAAATCCTTAGCCAAGAAGTCACTGCAAAAAATCAAGTCGGAGATCTTGCCAAATGGAGTTATGAACAGGGAGATAACAACTTCTATCCAGAAGGCATGCTGCCTTTGGATGTTTCGCAACTGCTGAAAAAGAAACTCCGACATTGAGACAAGTCAAAATAAGTTGCCTTGGCTACTCTTAGGGTTTTTACATCTAAACCCTCTTGCGGTCTATGTCTCTACGAGGGTTAATGCCAATGATTTTGGCAGATGCCCCCGACCAAGGTACACGTTTGTTTATCTGGATGTATTGCTGCCTGCTTGCTGAAACAAATACAACCCAAAAATTATAATGTTGTGAGGAGAATGTGGTACTCTCCTGGTTGCAGCGAAAGAGCAGAGGTACATTTTTCGGCTGCATGACTGATATAAACTGGAATCATGCCCCCGACTACTTGAATTTCTTGCCTACTCCGGCTGCACGCCAGATCCGCTATCATGGGGATCATTTGCAGTCTATGATGTCACGGAGATGGTATGCTGATCCTTTTAGCTGCCATCTCCGGCGGACGTACAAAACTCTCACAATTCTGGGCGTATGATGCTGATACAGATTGGGTCGTGTTGCCAATTTTACTCATTTGTTAATGTGATCTGTTGGATGCTATCTTGTGAGGTGTTGCCTACTGATTAATGGCGAGAAAAGCAAAAAGGATGCCCAAGAAGACTGGAAGAAGTTGCCAGGGATGTGCTACCTGACGCAGCCTCTGGACAAGGATCAGATGCTGCACTTATATGGCCAGGAGAGGCTCGAACTTGATGCAAACGCTGCAGGATGGAAGACAAGACAAAGGAGAGGCTCGAACTGGATGCGAACGCTACAGGATGGAAGACAAGAGAAACAGCAGAACTAAGTACAGACGCGCAAATCAAAAAGACCCTCGGACTCTACTCAAGACACTAAGGTAAGTCATTTGCGATTTTGAGTACTGAATTGTGATCTTATGAAAATGCTAGGCCATTTGTGCAGATTAATCATAGTAAAAGCTGTATAGGCCAAGTGCATTCGCTTGTTTCCATTCGATCCACCCTGCCATGGACTTGAGTTGTCAAAAATGTACGGCAAGCATGAATAAAAAATGTACCTTTTTTTGTTCATCTAATAAAACTAATAATTTCAAAAAAAAAATTCTCCCCCATATTATAATCTTACCATTCGAACCCTTCCTAGCCCGAACATTTTCCATCAGCCCAAATCAATTTACAATTTAATGGCCCAAATATCTACCCTATTTTCTCAAACGCAACATCCACCCATTTCAATGCTAACTTACATAACATAACAATTAACGAAATATATCAGTGAATCAATTCAATAGAAAACATCTAAAGCCACTGAGACTGCCTTTTTAAAGCCAGAACAGGGTGCGTGTGTGTTCTACCTAAAAACAGCTAACCGGACTTTAAGATTCCAGCCAAGGTCATAAGTTCAGTAAAGATTTCACGAACACAATGCTGGCTCATCAGCCGTCACAAACAGTCCCCACAATCCCATTCCGTAACAAACTCCGCGGCACCTCAGCCCAAGAGCGCACGACCATGGCGGTCGACCACCCCGTATCCGGTGACGAATTTCTGGCAGCACACAGCCGCCACGAGAGCAGACTCACCCGTGGCACCTCAGCCAAAAGTGAGCCACCCTCCGTCGCCACCTCAGGCGACGCCCACTCCACGACCACCGCAGGTCGTCGGCCGGACACACAGCCCGATATGCCATAATTCTGCTCCTTCCAATGCAAGACGATCTTGGCGCACTCAACACCCGTCTCCCTCTCCCCTTTCCCTGCTCGAATGCGCAGCCCCTCCGCGCACGCAGAGCCGACCGCATGCCGCCAGAGATAGGGATTTTCCCCCCAGCAGCTCACACAGAGCTGACACGCAGTTCACACCGAACTAAACACGCAGCACACACAGAGCTAAACACGTAGCTCACAAAGAGCTAAACATGCAGCTCACGCAGAGCTAAACACGAAGCTCACACAGAGCTAAACACGAAGCTCACACAGAGCTAAACACGAAGCTCAAACAGAGCTAAACACGAAGCTCACACAGAGCTAAACACACAGCTCACACAGAGCAAAACATGTAGCGCTGGAGCATTCACGGCTCCGGCAGGTCGCCCACCTCACGTGCGGTCGCACGCAATGACCCACATTCATCTTCACACACAAGCATAGGTAAATCAAACGACTTAAATCAAAACAGAGAAAAAAAAACATTTAGACAAATATACCCGAGCCTTCAATTCCCTCATCCCTACCAAGTAGTACTCAAATCCACCTACCTAGCTGCTGTCCTCCTTCGTAAACTCTAGATCCAGCCACTCCTGTCGTCTCTCCTTCCCTCCTTCTCCGAGTATACACTCTGTGTTGAAAGAAAGGGTAAGATCTCTTTTTAATAGAAAATCCAGTCGGTTGTAGCCAAATGCCAAGAGTTTACTGTTCCAGAGTGACTTCCTTAGACATGGGTCGGCCGAGTGGCCCATTCCACTAATATTAAAAGTGAAGTTTGGGTCTGGTAGCCCAAATCCTTAATGGCCGAGATGAGAAAAATCTCATGCCTTACAGCCTTCGCCCCTTGAAAAAGAATTTCGTCCCCAAAACTCGTTCCTACTCGCACTTCGAATAAGTGAGGATATGCCTCTTACATGTCCCTAGCCATCTCCCATCTCAAGTCTGCCCACCAATGTATTTTTCTTAAATCCGGATACATCTTCGTGATCCCACGGGATGAATACTCGTACGAGATCGGTGAGCCTCACTCAAGATATCTTCTTCCAATGTCGGGTTGTCCCGTATCCATATCTTACCAAATTTCATCACTCGCCCATCTGTCGTGATTAGATGCTCACAGTTAGTCCCCACTTGCTACTTTCAATGTCTGTTGAATATTCACATCCCTTGGTTGCGCTTCCCGAATCCGGCCCAAAAGACTTGGCTCCGCACATAAGGTTGCCATTTGGGCTGAAATTGAGTCTACCACTTCAACTTCCAAACCTTCCAAATCCTGAGCCAGTATGGCTGACATTTCGGTATTCCCTTTCAGGCTGAGTGCATCGGCAACTCGATTGGCTCTCCTCGGGTGGTACGGGATGTCGGCATCATAGCCGTTAACTAATTCCATCCACCTTCATTGTCGCAGGTTCAGTTCCTTCTTCGTAAAGATATCGCGTAAGCTCTTATGATCAGTGTATATAGTGCATTTTATCTCGTACAGGTAATATTGCCATATCTTCAACGCGAACACCACGACCGCAAGGTCTAAATCATGAGTCAGGTAATTAAGCTCGTAGGTCTTCAACTAATACGACACATAGGCTATCACCTTCTCCTCCTGCATCAACACACATCCCGATCGTTCTTAGAAGCATCATTATACACCACATACTTCATTCCTTCTTGTGGCAAAGTCAGTACCGACGCGGAGGTTCGTTTCTGCTTTAGTTCCTCAACCCCTCGTGCGCTCATAGTATTCTACGGAAATTTAACTCCTTTCTAAGTAACCCGTGTGAGTGGCCGTGCTAGCCTGGAGAATCCTTCGATAAACTTCCTATAATAACCCGCCAAGCCAAATAACCTCTGAATACCTCCGACTGATTTTGGCGCAGGCCATGAATTAATAGCTTCAATTTTACTCGGGTCTACCGTGACACCCTCTGTTGAGATTCCATGTCCCAAGAACGCCACTTTGGTGACCCAAAACCCACACTTAGAAAGTTTCGCGTCAACGATTCTTCTCGCAGCCTCTGGAGGGCTACTCTCAGATGTTGTGCATGAGTCTCAGCATCCGGAGAGTATACCAATATATCATCGATGAAGACTACCACGAACTGACCGGGGTAAGGATGAAATACCTGATTCATCAAATTCATATAAAACGGGAAAGTATTGGTCAGACCAAAAGGCATGACTAAGAACTCGTAGTGGTCGTAACTCGTCCGAAAAGCAGTTTAACTTACATCCTCCTCCTTTACCTTCATCTGCTAGTATTCTGATCTCAGATTTATCTTTGAGAAAATACATGCTCCTGCGAATTGATCAAATAAATCATCAATCTGTGGTAATGTGTATTGATTCTGAATCGTAACCTTGTTGAGTTCCCGGTAATCCATACATAATCGCATGGTACCATCCTTCTTTTGCACACAAAATACTAGAGCTTCCCAAGGTGACACACTTGGTCAAATCTGTCCCCGATCTATTAATTCTTGCAATTGAATTTTTAACCCTGCGAGTTCTTTGGGTGCCATGCGATAAGGACTTTTAATATGGGAGCTGCCTTGAGTCCTAAATCTATGCCGAACTCTACTTCTCAGTCCGATGGTAGATTAAGATGTTCATCCGGGAACACATCTAGATACTCTTGAACTATCGGTAAGTCTTCTAATTTTCTTTCCTGCCCTGGTGTGTTGACCAAAAATACAAAGAATGCTTCACGACCCCGATGTACTGCACCTCGAGCTAATGCTTCTCACTCACATCCCGAGTTCTCTTGATCAGGATCTGCCTAGCACAAAACACAAGAGATGGTGAGCTTCTTAGGAAGCTCAGTAGGATTAATATTCGGATCCAACCCCATCTCATAATATCATTTTTGTCCCTAATCACGACATCAAATGGTTACACAACCATATATACATCGTAACTCTTAACTCACTTAGCTCAATGCATTGATAATGAACCTACGCCCCACTGCTGTTAGTTTATAACTTTCATAATTCATCGTTACAAACCTATCTAATCCATCTAACTCGCCGAACACAAGCAGGGTCTTACTAGTTCTCATAACATAACACCCATGTTCGTGATTTCAAAATTCAGACAAAGTAACACAACCAGAACGAGTACTCAATACAACCACCGCAACGTCCACCGTTTCCAACCCGTGTTCCTCCACGACACCTAAGCAAGAGAGAAAACTCGCGTCGTGGTCACCGGTTCGTTCGTCAAAGGCGAACTCGTAGCACCCAGCTGCCTTGCGGATGGGCATTTCCGCAGCACCTCAGCCGAAGGAGGCTCATCCTTGCCGCCACATCAGGCGCACACCCTCTCCACCACCACCTCAGATTGTCGACATCCTGGCCATCTCCCCCACATCACAAATTTGGCACACAGCCAAGACACACATCCCCTTCCCTCCGACATGGTATACGGCCACCACCCTTATGACATAGCACACAACCACGCATCAAGCTCGATACACTGCCACATGCATTAGCACGGCACACATCCAAGCACCCGAACACAGGCACACAGCCAAGCACACGCCACACAGACACACAGCCAAGTTCACGCAACACAGAATCACATATTCTGCTAAGTCACGGTGAAGCAGGTAGTCACCACCAAAACATCATGCAGAACGTTTATACACAGGTACCGCAAGCACATATAGAAAATGAGAGGAACCCGTAACTGTAGTCCCTCAACACAGGACAAACAACACCAAAATCTCCTGTAGTTAAGATCCAAACCACCTAACGAAATTTATCTCATGGAGCATACTTATTACCAGCATCAATCCCATTCAGTTTCTTATAACTCACTCTCAATAACACATGATAATCATATGGAATACAAGGAACCAACAAACTGATCAAATTTAGTTACTAATTGGCACCCAAGGGTTACCTACTAAATCAGGCTAGCTGAACTCCCTTCAGTTCCTTTATAGCTTTACTCTTGTAACAAAACTTCTACCATCCCTGCGGCTAATTTTCGTTCACTCTTATCCCCTTAGTTCCTATCACTCTCCACAATCACGCGATGTTTACTGAACATTAAGTTCTACAAGGCTTGAAGTTCGGGGTCACCTCTTGTCTTGTTAACAACGAATAACGCAGACAAGAAGCGAACCTTGCTCTGATACCAACTGTAATGAACCGAATTCTCACCCCTTGGATGATATGGTCCGTTATGGCAGTGAAGCCCACAGCCTCACCCGAGCCCTTAATTTGGTTAGACAAAAGAGCACCAAAACACAAGATTGGACCATCCCACGGTTGCACCTTGACCAATGCTTCTTACTCATGCCCGTATTTTCTTGTTCAGGCTCTACATATTTCATAAACATAATGGTAGTGAGCTTCCTTAGAAGCCAGTAAGATTTAACGTTCGACACTACACGTCCCACATTCAAATAATCTGCACTTAGATGACAAAGCCCATATACCATTTAATATAATTCTTCCCCATATTATAATCTTACCATTCGAACCCTTCCCCGCCCGAACATTTTCCATCAGCCCAAATCAATTTACAATTAAATGGCCCAGACATCTACCACATTTTCTCAAACGCAACATCCACCCATTTCAACGCTAACTAACATAACATAACAATTAACAAAATATATCAGTGAATCAATTCAATAGAAAACATCTAAAGCCACTGAGACTGCCTTTTTAAAGCCAGAACAGGGTGCGTGTGTGTTATGCCTAAAAACAGCAAACAGAACTTTAAGATTCCAGCCAAGTTCACAAGTTGAATAAAGATATCACGAACACAATGTTGGCTCATCAGCCGTCACAAACAGTCCCCACAACCCCATTCCGTGACAAACTCCGCAGCACATCAGCCCAAGAGCGCACGGCCATGGCGGTCGACCGCCCAGTGTTAGGTGACGGGTTTCCGGCAGCACACAGCTGCCATGAGAGCGGACTCACCCGCAACACCTCAGCCAAAGGTGAGCCACCCTCCGTCGCCACCTCAGGCAACGCCCACTCAACAACCACCGCAGGTCGTCGGCCGGACACACAGTCCGATATGCCATAATTCTGCTCCTTCCAATGCAAGACGATACTGGCGCACTCAGCACCCGTCTTCCCCTCCCCTTTCCCTGCTCAAACACGCAGCCCCTCCGCGCACGCTGTGCCTACCGCACACTGCCGGAGACAGGGATTTTTTCCCCCAACAGCTCACACAAAGCTAACATGCAGCTCATACAGAACTAAACACGCAGCTCACACAGAGCTAAACACGAAGCTCACACAGAGCTAAACATGTAGTGCCGGAGCATCCATGGCTCCAGCGAGTCGCCCACCTCACGTGCGGTCGCACGCAACGACCCACATTCATCTTCATATGCAAGCACAGGTAAATCAAACGACTTAAATCAAAACAGAGAGAAAGAACATTTAGACAAATACACCTGAGCCCCCAATTCCCTCATCCCCACCAAGTAGTACTCGAATCCACCTACCTAGCTGCTGTCCTCCTTCGTAAACTCTAGATCTAGTCACTCCTGTCGTCTCTCCTTGCCTCCTTCTCCGAGTATACACTCTGCGTTGAAAGAAAGGATAAGATCTTTTTTTAATAGAAAATCCAGTCGGTTGCAGCCAAATGCCAAGGGTTTACTGTGCCAGAGTGACTTCCTTAGACATGGGCTGGCCGAGCAGCCCATTCCACTAATATTAAAAGCGAAGTTTGGGTCTGGTAGCCCAAATCCTTAATGGCCGAGATTAGAAAAATCTCATACCTTACTATATACGTTCTCCTTGCTGAATCTTGTGTCCCTGCGTTAATGTGGGAGTGAGGCCAACTCTAAATAGAGTGCTTCAAGAGCAGGAAGAAAAGAGGATTTCACCCTTGTTGAGCGTGAAACTTTCTAGGCCCTGAGCTGAAATTAAAGCAAGAAATGGGTTGGGGCTTTTAAATTGAGGTGCAGTTATTCATGGATCATTTAATTAATTCCTTCTTGTTCAACATTGCAGCCCAATTTACAAAATCAACATCGTATGGCCAGTTTAAAGACATGTTAAATTCTCATACCTCACAGTCTCCCCTCCTTGATTTGGAGTTTCGTCCATGAAACTCGTGTCCATTGCAACATTGAATAAATGTGGATATGTTTCATGTATTTTCCGAGTTTCTTCCTATGTGACCTCTTCCTCTAAACGATTACTCCATTGTACAATCACATACGAAATTGTATGTCCTCTACACTCCACTTCCTTGACATCCAAAATTCTGACCGGCTCCTCTACTCTACGTAGATCCTCTGTTGCGGGAAAATTTTCCAACTATAGGATGTGCCTCGGGTCACTCACATATTGGCGAAGCTGAGATACATGAAAACATTGTGCAAGTTTGACAGGGCCAGGAAAGGGCCAGTCTGTATGCCACTTCTCCCGCACGATCGAATAGCTCGTATGGTTCAATGTACCTTGAGTTCAATTTGTCGCCCTTGCCAAATTTCATGGGAGAGACCTTCAAAAATACTTTGCTTCCCACCTCGAAGATAAGGGGGTGATGTCTTATATCAGCCAAACTTTTCTGCCGACCCTGTGCTTTTTGTAGGTTCTCCCGTATGATGACTATGTTTTCCTTAGCTATTTGTACCGGCTACGGGCCTGATATGTGCTTCTCGCCCACCTTATCTCAGAATATGGGTGATCAGCAACTCTGTCTATGGGTATCTTGTATCGCTGTGACCTCCTGCATCAATTGTTCCAGTAATTCTCGAATGGTGCGCAGTACTCCGATGGAAGGTAGTGGTGCAGGGGACGTGGGCGGAGGAGTGAGGTTGCCCATGGCCATCTGCGGTGGAGCTGGAGGTGCTTTACGATGACCCTGAAGATGATATTTTGGCTGATATGTTGTCGGATTATGGTTTTCAAGGACAGGAGGTGGAGGCGGATGGAAGTACAGGGAGGAGGAATAATGGTCATGGTTGGGTAGCGGGTGGTGGTGGTAGTGGGCGCTCGAACGAATATGGTGGTGGCAGGTGGGAGATGCCCAGATAATGGCATGGAGGTGGTGGTGAATAGTAGCTGGCGGAGGTGGTGGCCGTTGGATAATGCTGCGAAGGAGGTGGTGGATATGTGTGGAAGGACGGATGATAGGCGGAGGTGGATGGCATGGCCAAAGAGAATAGGGCATGGTCTTTATTTGCGGTTCTGATACCACGTTGTTACGATTTCGGGACCGAGATGAGTAGAAACGGGAAGTAAGACTATTTAGGGAGAGATTATAATCTCATTTACGGCTAAGCTACAAACTAGTGATGAACAAACTTCATTTCCTTCCTCCATCCTCTTTTCTCTGTACAAAAGGCCATTTATATAGGCATACAATTCCTTCAACCAACAAGTAAATAAACTAACTCCAAACATAAAGCATGTAAAACTAATTAACTGCAATTCAGACTGAAGTGGTGGACGTGGGGGTTAGTGGCCTCTGTCCATCTTCTCCTTTGACTGGATCATCCTCTAACGTGGTCTCCTAGTGTAGACCAAGTCTTCCCGGCCTTGATTCGTAACAGAGAACACAACCTGTTGTACTCCAATAGAGAACACAACCTATTTAACTAAAAGGATGATAACTTTTTTATCCATTCATAGCTCAAATGTTAAACATGAAATGCTTCTTATATAGAAGCCATGCCATGAGAATACAAAAAAAACACTTGCAATAATTAAAGGACTAAATGAAGAAGACTTCCGCAGGTTTTCACACATGGTTAATGTCGTGTATAGAGAATTAGGACCTATTCAACGGCAAAAATGACATCTTAACATTATCTAAGAACCTATTCAACGGCAGAAAATTATTATTAAGAAAAGAACATTCATGAAAGAAGTGAAAACAAACCTTATAGCTCCTGCAGGATCCCTCTTTTCAACGCAAGTGTAAATGACATCGGATGGATCCATCAATTTTTGGATTGGTATTTTGTAATCTGGACGAGTGAAAGATGTGTTATCTGAACCTATGTACCAATCTCATAACTTTCGTCCAAGATTGACTGAAATGTCGAATTCTAGACCAGTGGAAAAAATTGTGTACGATTATTTTCACTGCATCCCTTTCTCAGCTTATTCAATATCAAGGCACCAAAAGATCAGTTAATACGTCTAATCGAAACAAAACTATATTGGGCACTTCCCATTTTAAAGATTTTCTTCCTCAGTTTTAGCAGAACTCATGAATTTCAGAATGTTGACCCAGAAGTACCATACTTGAAAATGATCTACCTACTAAAACACTTTTTGAAGAGTGTGTCCAGAGGTTTTGTGTCAGCCTAATATAGTTATAAGTTACCAATGGCTATATTGTTGACAATTGGTAAATAACAGTGCTAGCTCGGATACTGCAGTAAGAACCGTTCATTCAGAGACCTACTCCAGAAGCACCTATTTCATTCACCAATCTCTTCATAGAAATGATGATCTCAGCTCCAGCGCACAAGCAAAACTCCAGCATTAATGTCACAGTCCTACATTATTGATAATAATACGAGGCTTGCCAGCAAGTTTTTCGAGTAAGCGCAAAAGCCGCTCCACTTGACCCCCTTCCGAAAGCCGACGACACTCTTCTCTGAGCGACTCCATGGCAACACAGTCAAGCAGCTGAACTGGCTCAATACCGAGCTTCCGGATGCTATTACACAGCATATCAGCAGAAAAATTCAAATCTCCCTCACCTAATACTTTAGCAATCTGAGTCGCGACATATTCAGAATTTACAAGCTCGAGAAATCGCGATGGCTTCATCCCGGTAGCGACCGCACTCTCTGCAATCATCAGTAAATCCCCGAAACTCCCTTCATCGGGAAATTTAGCAGCTAGCTCGGAGTGCTACCTCGAGCTTTGGTGAGCATCCCAGCAATTAGAAGCGAGTACAGGCGAAGCGGTAGCAAATTGGGGCTTCAACTTATTGAAGTTAGGCTGAGTCCGGGATTTTGAAGGATCGGCCCCTGTCACCGAGTCCCGGTGATGACTGCGGTAGCGTCGCGAAGGGCTCGTAGAGGAAGGGATGACGGTGGAAGAAACAAGGATCGATAGTGCGTCGCTCATTTCCTCGCCAACCGTTGGCCTCAGTTGTCCAAGATTTTATTGTTATTATCATTTTTTATGGCGAAATTAATTTGTATATATATATATATATATATGGTCGGGCTCTTTTGCACAACCCTTATTTTGCACAACCGTGCACAACCCATACCCACCACTACCCGTTATCAAAATTGGTTGCACCATTGGAAAGCT